>KZ807087.1:272306-319657 GCA_000696205.2 Oncopeltus fasciatus
TTTTTTTTTTTTTTTTTTTTTTTTTTTTTTTTTTTTTTTTTTTTTTTTTTTACAAAAATCACTTATTAAGAAATAAATTTATGAATGCAATTACAATTATTTAGAGTTTCTTCTCTCTTCCTTCCTGGCTAGTCTACAGCCTAGCTTAGTGTATATAGTAATTTATATATTAGATGATTTTAGTTGGGGTTGGGTCAAGGTAGATCCAAAAAAATACAATTTAAAAAAAAAGTGTATTTTTTAAAAGATTATCTGCCATCGTTTCGGCTTATAGTGTAAGACATCTTCAGGGCTGCCTATCATGAAGACGAGAGAGGTCGTCCTGTCTCTTAGTTCTCATTTCCATGACTGGAAAGCATGTGGAACTTATATCTTACAATGTAAGCCGTTTCCTTGGCAGATAATCTTTTAAAAAATACACTTCTTTTTTTTTTTTTTTTTATTTNTCTTGATCTGTTATCGCGCTTTTGAAATGATACTATGAACATTGAATGTGCATTAGACTTAAAGAAAATTTAATGGTGAATTCAAAACTGTGATGGAACATTGAAAAAAAATGTGTTGAAGCAGAGAAAATTGAGGTTTTCCTACAAAAAACACGGTTTTCACAAAATTACCTTTGGAACGGCATATCTGTGCAACGGAATAAGAAAGAATCATGCGGTTGGCGGCGTTTAACTACATTTTTGATCTAGTTATTCCATCTTGCATATTGTCATCTACTTGCGAAACACCCTGTATAGTATTTTCCCTTCTTGTACATTTAATTTTTTCATTTCCTCTCTTTTTATCCATCTTAAATTAAACGCGGGAAATGTACTTAGGTTTTCTATTTATCTACTATTATAATTTATGACGTAAATGATATATTTCTTACATGGAATGCAATATCTTCTACTAAATTCAATAAGATCACACTTAAGAGAATATTTTTTGAAATATCTTTATATTATTAGAAATATATAATCTGCAGTGAAGAGTATTTTGCAGAAGAAACTCTCTTCAGATTCTTCCCCCATTGAATGATGAACACTATTTGGTATGGGTATTTCAGGGGTGTACAACTTAACAGAAGTGGAATAATAAGAAAATAACCTCTAATCTAATGGGTTAAGGAATATAAAAGTAAGACCCTCACTAACCTACAGTTCTCAAAATGTTTCTGAAAAGTATTTACTTATTTATGTCTAGATCCAGGGTGTCGTTTGGTGCGTCCTCTCATTGTTAGCGGTGCTCTCCTATACGTGTAACTTTAGTCCCAGCAATGACTTCCTAGATCAGTCATACTCTGCGATGGCAAAGATATATTTCACAGGTAAGTTATCAATTTAAAAAGATTATTTACAATTAACAACTGTGAATGTTTCTCGCCACTAGACCTATTCGCTACACTCACAACACACAGTCCACCTTAGAGCGATATAGAAAATTTCTCATTCCTTTTTTTCCTTCCAAAAAACAGAAGTCACTCATTGATTTTATGTTAAAAAATGGTGCATAGACATCAGTCTAAGTTAATCATACCTTTAACTTACTCAGCTCTGAAAATATAGTACTTCAAAATAAACCGATTTCGATTTTTAAATAAATATATATATAGATAGATAGATGGATAATACTCTAAATTCTTATTTAACAGGTAAATTAATTGATAAATGACCATTAGCTATAAAGATCTTGACAATAGTTCAACCGTTTGGAGTCCAATTGTGGCCAAAATTCTTATATATATATAGTAAATATCATAGGAATGATGAATATATATAACCTTAAATCGGTGAAGAACTAAAGAAAATTTTTAAAAGTTATCTAATTGTAATGAAATGAATATCTTAATTTTTTGAACGTCATTCTACAGAAGCAACATTGGTCTTCAAAATCTATTCTGTAGAATAGAAATAGTTCGCAATTTGGAAACCCCACAAGCATAGTACACATTCCATGTATAAGTTGGAAGCTAGTTCAGGATATCTCACTGGTGTAAAATTGTTATCTTCCTACTGCTGTGGGCTAAAGATTAAATAATAATGACTGCAAGTAAATTTAAAAACAATTTGTTAAAGTTAGCTTAAAAGTGTTATTACACAAAATAATGTACTAATAACACAATGGTAGTAATAATATTATATACTACTGTATTTATATACTAAAACAAAAAAACAAAACAAAAAAAAAACAATAATCAACAGCGTTATTGTCAGCTAAATTTTTTATATTATACACAGAAGGACAAATGTCTCAAACGTTCTCATTACTAGCCTGATTGTATAAGTTTTAGTCTGACAGCAATAACCTTTCCCAAAGACGATTCGGAAGCGTTTCCTGAGAGATTCCAACACTAGGACTAGCCCAGATGGCTAATTGTTTCACATCTGTGCTTCCTACCAATTGTCTCAGTTCAGCGCTCCTTATCTACCCATTCCTCAGTTTAAGACTCTCAACCCCTAGGAAGCATGGCCATTCCTAAAAGTATGACTCATAAGTTAAGATATCTGATAAGGAACTAGGTATAAGCCCTTCACCCCGGGCGGAGGGCATTCTGGTGTTAGCCGAGAGTCGGTCTAGTCATAGGGTTAGAAGGCTGTCTTAGCCTTGCTTAGTTTTAAGTTAGTCATAGTTAGTAATAGTAAGTTGTAAATTATAATATACTTTTGTTTTGAGAAATAAAGTTTTTTTTCAACTATCCGTGAACGAGAGATATAACTCTCGACATGTTGGACATGTTTCAGATCCAAGCTGCTGGGACGGTGGCTCAGAAATAAAAAAACTTGGCCTTACAAGTGCATCAGAAATGGTCACTTTGACATCACTGCAGTTCGTATTCAACTTCTTGATGGCAATCACTGCTCTCCTTCTGTTATTTAGTAAGCATTGCATTCACTATACTTTCAATAATTCAAACTAGCCATGGCAACCTATCAATTGAGAAAACTTACAGAAATAAGTTTATCTCCAAAATAATTTTTTTTTTCTTTTTCCTGGCCTTAAATTTCAATCAATTTTAAATGGTAAATGTTTCAAAATTAATAAATGAATTGCGCTAATTCAATATGTAAAACTTTATTCACTTTTTATTGTGTCCTATAATATTTTGGTGTGCTAAGTCAAGTTGGAACTTTTTAAACTTAGGGCATTTCGTATCACAGTTATAGTGAAAACGTCCAATATTGAAAATTTCATGTAAAATTCTAAAATTTGGAAATTTTTTTAACCGAATTTAGGGTTACACTTAAACTCCCACTCAAGTTCAACTAAATGTGTAGTTAATTTTACCGAAATTTAAATAATAATCATTTTAGAGTTGCGTACCAAGTTATTGTTATGGGCTACGAGCCAATAATATTAATGGGACAAAAATAAATATAAAGTTAATTTATTACAAAAATAATTACACCTACTAATCACAACACAAACTAATGCAACTACTGCCCTTAATAAGTAACAAATAAAAAAATAGAAAATATTAGTTACTTAGAGTTCATGCATTAATTATTATGTTCAAATAAATCAAATATGCTTATTTACAAAGAGGCTTCAAGATAACTTGTTAATCACTGTCACTTATCACTGTTACCGGCACTGCAGAAGCTACTACCACCCCGACGCTCTGGGGCACGAGATCTGACCCGGAATCTGTGACAGATGGAGACTAACTTATCACTGAGTCATGGGGGGGGGGGCTTGTTAGCTGCTTTCATAACGTGAAAGGGACGAGAATGGTCTAAAAGATTCTCATCAGGATTTCTCAGTACTTCTGCTTCCCTTTCCAGAAAAAGGATGCATCTGGCATCCTTTAATTGGCCCCTTCCCATACAGGTCTGGTCCTCAAGCCACCTCACTTCCCTATTCTTTAACATTCTGAAATTCATATATTCGTTTTAATGAAAATTAAGTTTCTGTCAAATTAAGGTTGCTGAGGTTTTATTATGGTTAACCCTCGCCTCCTTCCCACCACACTTAATGTTTTACTCCTTATAATTAACAGAATATATTTTAAAATAATTATTTTCATTCTGTTTAAATAGATATTAAGTCCGTAATATCCTTAATATGCACTTACCAATATTTATTATTTCGAGTAAATCCTTACTCTCTTCCAACAAACGTTGGGTTACCTATCGAGTTATGTTGTAAAAATTCCCTTCCACGGATCTTAGGAAACATTAATGTTACATGACAACTTATGAAATAACAATAGTGCTTTCTGTTACTATTTAGAGTTTCTGATAAAATCCTGCTTTCAATGGATTGATTGATTTTTTTTTCAACGAAAAATATATTTATTTGATTATATTTTCAAATAAAATACAAATGGTTAGCCTTTCGCGAAAGGCTAGCCTGAATAGAGAAATAGATTATATAGGTAAATAACAATTCAAGTCATTTATATAGTACTTAATAATAACATATATTTCATAATTATTATTTTATTAATATGTTTAATGATAATTTTGATTATTAAATTTAATTGTATGTTTCGAATATTTTTTCCGCTGTTGTCTTCATGAAATTTTCAATCGATGAGCAGGTTTTGACTCTTTTGTACGAATGACTTTCTGAGTTATGTTACATTTAAAAGCGACGTATCATATTCAATAATGAAAAATAACTAATGGTTTCTTCTAGACTTTTTTAGGTATATGATTCTGAAAAAATACAATCCCAATTGTTTGATAACTGAATTTGTATGATGATTTCTTAAATTGAATTCAGTTTCTATCATAAAAGAATACAGTTCATTTACTTACATTTTAAATAAATGTTAAAAACTATCGTCTAAGCTTTTTATATTCTATAAACGTTTTCATAACCCTGATAATTAATTACTCATTGGTACATTAAACGTGAAGAATTAAATAAAGATCAAGCAGTATTTCCCATAATGTATTTATTGAAGCTTGAGCTCTTCATTTTCTTTAGTAAGTCATCCTCAGAAGCACGCGGGAGGAGAGATAATACCTCCACTGGCTTGGAACTTATACATCATAACCTCCACACTGCACTCTATAACCTCTACTCTATACTATATTAACTCTACCCTGTACTCTATAGCCTCAACCATACACTCTATAACCTCCACCCTACTCTCTATAACCTCTACTCTATACTATATAACATCTATCCTGTACTATATAACCTCAAGTGTATGCTCTATCACCTCCACCCTACACTTTATAACCTCTACTCTATACTCTAAAACTTCCACCCTACACTCTATATCCTCTACTCTACATGCCGTAACATCCACCCTACAATCTATAACCTCTACTCTATACTATATAACCTCCACCCTACTCTCTATAACTTCTACCCTGTACTCTATAACCTCCGTTGTATACAGTAAACGCTCCAAGCCCAGAGATGTTGAATTGAAAAGCTTGAATAAATACTTTATGGGAAATACAACTTGATCTTTATTTAAGACTTAATTATGAGCCCACAAAACGTCTAATAATATAAGAATATTTAAAACATTAAAGGTTGGTATTATTGTAAACCCCCCCTCCACTCTCCCCACTCTGAGTCATTAATTAACTCTTCCAGCGGTTTGAAGAACTGAATTGGGTATCTCTATACTTACGTTAGAGAGTGATCATATATTCACATACGTACATACTTATATATATATATATATTGTGTGAATATAAAATTTTGAAAGGATAATAATTTCATCTGATATAGATAAGTTTGCAGAATAAGAGAAAAGTGTCCTCATAAGTCGCGTCATGGGACCAACAGAATTTTCTTGAGAAAAGAAAGAAAAAGAAAAATTTGTAAGTAAAAATTCAGTGACTAATGTTCATGTCATAGTGTCTCATGGAATAGTGTATCTGTTTTTCACACTAGCTTTAGCAGAGTCTATTCTATTAAATTAGCTTAAATGCTTAGTCTAATGGGCGCCAACATTCTTGTTGAAATCAATTACGTCATAGAAAGATTAATTAATTTTATTTTGCTTTTACCCCTTCCTAAATATATCCAGGTCCGATCCAGTGATCAGTGTATGGATTCCACCCTACTGGGTTGTACGGATCACCTTACTTATTGATTCAGTTATATACTTACATGTAGATTCATGTTTTTAAATAAAACATTCAATAAAATTAAAGGAATAACGTAATTCAAACCCGGATTATTGAAGAGCATAAACTACATGGAGAGTCACAGATAAAGAGCAATGTTAACATTAGTTCGTTGTGACGTAACTGTAGATATCAGAATCCTATCTTACATTTCTAACTACTCTCTGTTTTCAGTTATACCTCGTGGTAGTTCTTATTGCTTCTTGACATGGTTGTACAGCCTTATCTTATTCTGGATGGGAACAGCAGTACTTGATTTGCTGACTTCAACCAAACTCGCATCTGATAAAGATATGTTAGTAAGTATAAAATCATATTCAGTTTATTATTGAAAAAAAAAATAGATAAATAAAATGTCACATTTGAATGACTGATTTGACCATAAATAAATGAGTGACGGTAAATATAAACTTCAGCTATAAATTTTTGTCATAATATCAACCCTAATAAATATAAACCTTCAGCATGCGAATTCATTAACTACCGAAGAGTTAATAGTTTTTTCTATAAATATTAAATTTGTTGTGGTATTTAATCCCATATTATTTTTAAACAATTAATGCGAGGGAATAGAATAAGAGGTCTATCTGCCCCAGCTATGGAATGAACTTAGATGTCATCTATCCGTGCCGGCGTGCTAACCGATTGCACCACGGAGACTAGACAGATAACTTGTTAAATTCTCAGCACACTAGCGAGAGTCTAACCCACGAGAAAGACGAATACATCGTCTTATGCTAGAAGGAGCTAACATTTTCTAGCTATTTATCGACTCTCCTTATTTACTTTAATTTCTTTATTTATACTGTATTAGTTGTGGTATTTAATCGCACATTATTTTTAAACAATAAATGCAAGGGAATAGAATAAAAAATCTAATCTATTTCCTTGCATTTATTGTTTAAAAATAATGTGGGATTTAATACCACAACAAAATAACATTTATAAAAAAATAAAAGTAAATAACGATAGACGTGTAAATTAGCTTGACAATGTCAGTTCCTTCGAACATAAGACGATATATTCGTCTGCCTCGGAGGTTAGACTCTCGACACTAGCTTGGAATATAATAACTTATCAGACTTGTCCTGGTAGCAAAATTGGTAAATGCACCGGCCCGGAAAGCAGGAGATCCAGATTCGAGTCCTGGCTGAGACAGTTAGATTTTTTATTCTATTCCCTTGCTTTTAATATTTTTAGAGTTAACAGTATTTCATAGGAATACAGCAACAATTTAGAAATAATATTTTCAAATTGATTTACCTTTATATTCATCAACTGATTATAAATATGAAGAAAACCAATATGTTTTGTGTTGTGTCTATCGGTCAAAAGGTTAACAAAATAACGTGATTAACACATTTTCGACATCGTTTTCTATGATATATAATTAATTCTCAAGGCAGCCGTATAGTGCCTAATTAAGTTCCTCAGAGTTGATATTTATAGGTTATGATTGTTAAATTAGTTTTTTCTTTGTTTTTTTTTAAATAATGTTTACATATATTAATAGTTTATAATGTTGACTGATGAAATACATTTTTTTATAAATTTGACGGTATTTTATTAAGAAAATTGATTATTAATAACAAAGGGACCGAAATTTTGCTACCTTGATGATGAGTTATATATCATTGGAATCATCGGCAATAATGAGATAATCACGTTACTTTATTGACTTTTAAAACAATAGCCACAACACAGAACATATAACGGTCCTTCAGAGTAGAAACAAGTATTACAAAGGAAAACTTTTCTTTAAAAATTTAGAAAACAATTATGTCATTACTTTAATTTTCCTCTCACTACATTAATATAATTAATAATAAATGAAAACATTAATCCCAAAAATTAACTCATAAGATCATTGGCCATAACAAATAATATTAATTAATTGAAGCTAACAATAAGAAGTTTGGTTTTGTTTTTGCCATGATTTCAGAAGGATGGCACATCAACAATTCCTATAAAGAATGGGCTCTCAAACATGTTGTTGGTCTCCAGCTTAATCGCAGCTCGAGGTTACCTCTATTGGGCTCTGAACGTCATTCTCATGTTGTACCTTCTCCTAGCTTCAACAATGCGAATAGCAAAAGGAGTAAGTTATATTACATTTATTTTATTTAAAAAAAAAATGCTACTGGATTTATGCTAATTCATATATTTTCCAGATAATAATGAAAATTCATAATCTATGTATGCCCCTATAATGACGATTGAAATTCAATTATCAGTAAATATCAATTTAGTTGTTTTGTATTATCCCACGTAAATTTTAAACAATTAATGCGAGGGAATAGAATAAAAAATCTATCCGTCCCTGACAGGACTCGAACCTGGATCTCCTGCTTTCAGGGCCGGTATGCTATCCATTGCACCACCGGGACAAGCTAGATAACTTATTAAATTCCCAACACACTAGCGAGAGTCTAACCTACGAGAATACATCGTCTTATGCTCGAAGGAGCTGACATTGTCTAACGGTTGAATTTTTTATTCTATTCTCTCGCATTAATTGTTTTCAGTTACTAGTGATTCCCATTACTTTGCAAACTTGAGAGACCAAATAAGTTTCTGGCACGGCGGGAATGGGCCCATATTTTTATGAGGACAACATGTCTGGCCAGTGGTCAGAAAGGGTTCAAGTCCCACTTCGGCTTAAATTTTTTTTATTTATTTATTTATTCAAAGAATTAGCAGTATGAAAAGTAGTGAGTTACTTTGCCGCCGAAACCGAGTGACTATCAAAGTTATGGCACTTACAGTACTGGTATTCTCTCGCCAATGGAAGCCTCTGCGGTGTTCTGCGACAAGCCACATGAGTTGGCGTTCCGGAGATGGCGTATTTCTAAAGCTAATGTGTCGCGATGAATGGCTGAAGATGGTACAGTCCTGGCTGGATTGTGTAGTTTTACTGGAGTTTCAAAATGCACATATGCTTCAAGCGGTTGACTAGATAGTCATAACAACCTGTTATCCTATCTCTGTAACCTGTTATCTGTGGTCCTGTGATTTTAAAGGATCGAGTACCGAGCCCATGGAAAGACGTGAATTAAGGACGAATATTTGTGTTATGTATGGGACGATTTCAACTAATAGTCTCTCTCTCACGACCATACCGGGAGATTCCTGATTGCTCTAGGCGCTAATTTTTAATGCACAAAGGAAAAATAATGCGATGATTTAGTTATCAGATATAGATTCTGGTGAGGGGAATCCCCCCTACCCCTAAAAATGTTCTGTCCACTTTAAAATTTACAAAATTAGGTTTCTATAAAAATTCTTTATTGTTGAAATATACATATACATACATTTAAAACACTAAATTCTCCTAAAATACCGACGTCAACAATAAATTTTTTTACAGCCACCAGTTATTAAACATTCCCCCACATTTATGCAAGGAGTTGTAGGAATTAGTAGGGAATAGGTCTTCCTTCAAAAAACAAATGTATTAGGAGTTCCAAAATCTTTTGCTAAATTATTGATTAAAGGAACGTTCTTTATGCCATAGAGGTATAATTGATAAAGAAATAGTTTTTATCCATCTCTAAAACACTGTAATGTGCATTGCAAAGGTCTATAATATACTTAAATGAGTGTGTGGGTATAAATACTAAGCTGAATGATACATTACATAAGAAACCATTAATGTGGCCAAAAATCTACAGATCACTCACACTCTCTGACAAGATTTTCCACTGACATCCTCCCGTCCAATGGTTTTCCTACTCACACCATTAAAAAACTTGTAAACAATTTTTTTATTTCCACTTCTCCAACTATACCTCTCCCCCAAAATAACGACCTCGTTTTCCGTTCTCTTCAACTTATTCAAACATTTTTAACATTCTAAAAACCATCAGCCCTCCTTCTCAATAAACCTGTCAAACATTTTTCCCATACCTCCCCCCCTACCCATCCACCACCCACGGTATTTTTCTGAAAAATTATATTTCGTCTTAGTCATGGAAATGTGAACTTTAGGACAGGACGTCTTCATGATAGGCAGTTGTGGTAAATTCCTGTTTTAATTTTATTCAACAAATTTTTTTAATAAGTTGTCTGCATGTTTTTAAATTCTCTTACATAGCTTTCCACATTCATACTTTCGATATCACATTACAATGTAAGCCGAAAAGTTGGCAGATAATCTTTTAAAAAAATATACTTTTGTTAAATTTGTATTTTTTTTTTATTTTTTAATTTTTTTTTTAATCTACCTTGACCGAACCCCAACTAAAATCTAATAATTACATAAGAAAGTCCTCGTCTGCCAGAATAAGTTTCGTTCGAACATTTCAATCTTAGTTTGTGCGTTTGGTGGCAGCATGTACACTGTTTTTTATTGTGTTGCATGATTCATATATTTATTTCCTTGATACATTACAAAACATATGATTATCCAGCTAAATTAGAAGAAATTATTTTATTTTTTAAGTATTTGTGAGTGTCGGGGTTTGGTTTTTATAGTTAAAGCAATATATTTTTCTCAATTGGTTTTATTTATGCAAGCTTTTTGGTCTGTATTTCAGGCCTTCAGAGGTGGGATTGGTGGGATTTAAAAAAGAACAAATGATAAAAATCATACCCTATAAAGAAACATGGACATTATAATCTGGAAACAATAAACAAATAACTCACAGGCAAGGAGGAAACAAAGACATTTCAAAAAATCAATTCATGTCAAAAGATAAAACGCAGGTATAATAACAAGTCCAAGAAGGAATACTGTGAAATGAAACACCATTAGGAATTTTAAATAAAACAAAAAATAGAAAATATATAACATTAGAAAACTACCTTGTATTCGACAAGAGGGGAAACACGCTAACTTAACGGAAGGGTAGAATATTTATTGCTTAGATCAACTATTTTTTAATCAAAATTACAATATACAAGTTCTATCCTTTTATATACATATATATTAGAAATAATAGAGACATGAATGGATACATTATTTTAATGAAATCTATCTTTAGAGGAATGAAATTTATTAATAAGAAGAAACTGACAGGAATGAAGAAAGTGCAGTGTTTAGTTGGTTATAGCTTACACAGGAAACTTTTTAAAGATAAATTAAGTATTGTTAGAGAAAGCAGACGAAATGTACTCAGTTATTTATGTCAAAACATGCTGTTTCAAAAATGTAGAAAAATCAAGTAGTTGAATAATTAATATAAAATTTAAATAGTCTAAACTTTGTTATGATTAAAATAAAGTGATAAAAATGTTATTTGTTTTGTTTTGTTTTTACTTCATTTACTGCAACCAAATTTAAACACTACTCACTTGATGGCTTACTACTTCTTGCCCAATCCGCGGATCATTAATAACTTCTGTTTATTGTTAGTTTATTAATTGACATAAGAATTGTTAATTATTTAATAATTATCCTTTATATTAATAAATCAATGATAATAAATATATAAAAAATACACGCATACTTTTGGGAGTTCGGAAATTCTATAGTTTTGTCCAAAATACTTTTAATGACAGGAATGATCTTTACGAAGGAAGCATGAGGTTTCTAAGAAAATGAAACCCCTCCAAAGGTCCTTCTCAGCCAGCTAGGAAACTTCAATGTTATCTCACATTTCTTGTATGGATTTATGCGTCAGGTTATCAGCATTCGACAAACACTTACAGATTTGATGAATCATGAAGAGTAGGCACTCTATACAATCATAAGTCGCAATCTGTTTCAGTGCCAACCAGAGAGTTATTTATAATGATAAATAAATAAAATTGGACGTCATATTCGTTGTCTGATCCTGCGTGTGCCTTCGCCCAATACAATAAACAAACATTCCTTTTTTTAA
The DNA here is from genome assembly GCA_000696205.2 of Oncopeltus fasciatus. NCBI lineage: Eukaryota > Metazoa > Arthropoda > Insecta > Hemiptera > Lygaeidae > Oncopeltus > Oncopeltus fasciatus. Next base: position 284,212 of record KZ807087.1, read on the forward strand.
AAGGAATTGCATTTTACCCTTGATTAAATGTGTGATATTGCTGTTATTCTTTATGTTTTAAATATTGGATTTATGGCAACCTGACTGTCCGTCATGGTGATTGTTTTGTGTTCCTTGGCTACATCTGTTCCGCTAGGTTGTTGGAGCGATATATTTAAATGGCTCTGTTCATTTTCGTATATGACGTTCACGTTGTAGCACACTACAAATCCAGGCCCTACATAATTTTCTATTTTGCTTCCACCGGCAAATATACAAGTTCCAAAGTCTTGTAAAGTGTATTTTCTTCAACACAAGTACATCATCAGCAGGATCCATCCAAAATCTATAGTGCATTGGCTCACCGTATTTTAACTACGGTCCCGTTTCTTCATTTTTCCTTTCTTTTGCAAACATATCGGAAATCTTTGTTATCTTTATTTTGATATGCGGTATATAGCTACAACAATATGATATTGTTCTAAAGCCCTTAATGGTACTGACCGCCCTTTCTAACTGTATTGCTTTTGACTTCCAATGCACTAATCCATGATGGAATGCCAAAGGTTAGTCTTAGCAAAACTGACCCGTCCTATACAACCTTAAGTGCTTTTTACCTAAGATCATAAGACAGTGTTGGTATTATGGAAAGAGCGTTTACTGATTTGCTTGTTATTTTTTTTATAACCTTTATTTACATATTACATTTTGTTAAAAATATATAAAAAGCATTTTGTAATTCTATTACAATGAATAATAGAAAAGTCACATGAGGAGAGAAGGGGACCAGTGACACCACTCTCAAATGCTTGTTATTCTGTAAGAATATCTATGCTGTTTCCAGTTGAATTTGTTATCGAATATTATCATACCTTCTATTATCCGCCTTCATTGGTTTCTGCAAACCATCTTCTGTTGGCAGCAGAAGATGGTTTGCAGAAACCAATGAAGACGGATAATAGAAGGTATGATAGTTCTATATTCATTGGTAGTCATAATAACCCTTTATATATTAATATTCTTTAAGAGAATGTGTGTGTGAGAGAGATTAGATAGATAAATGCTTAATTGTCTTAGGACGATGAGTCCTCTCTTACAGACAATATGTATACTCCTTAAGTAAGAAATGGTAATGTTCAATCTACTAATAAAATTTATGTATAACAATACCAAAGTCAGAAGAATAATACAAATAAAATCCGGGTCCGGCTCTCTGTCTGAGCCGCCATGTTCCCTCAAGTCTAGGGCTATTTAGGGCTATGAACCCTCTCCTTAAGTCCTCAGGTAACCCTCTTCGCGGAATATTCATGGCGAGGCACAAGGTGTCTACACGTCTATAAGCCCTTGCTATCTGCCAGCAGAGTTTTTGTAAGTAAGGAGTTATAAGGTCGTTTCTTTTTGCATTGTATATGAACCTAATAACAGCATTATAGGCAAGAAAAAAAACATACAAATTTCTCAACAAAAAAAAAAATATATTTATATATATATACTAAAGGAGAGTTTTTTTGACCGTAGATATTATTATTAGATGATTTTAGTTGGGGTTCGGTCAATGTAGATCCAAAAAACACAAATTAAAAAATGCATTTTTNCCGAACCCCAACAAATTCTCTACTAATAATGTCTACGGTCAAAAACTGTCCATTTGAATTTAAATAATTTTAGTTCCTCTACAGTGCCATCTTTACTTTCCTATTGAAGACAATCCCTCGCAAAATTGTTTGTGTTTACGTGTGAGGGCTGTTCTCCGAATGTCTGAGGGCGAGACACAGTGCGTCAAAAGAGAACTCTCACTGTCTTACTTTGTAAGCTTTGTAATGAGCTGTAGAATATTTGGCAGAAATCTTGGGTAGATAAACCCTCTCACAGTCAGGGGAAAAAATACAAATACACGGCTTGAGGATTAAGACAGGAATCAATTTCTCTTTTCGTATAGTCTAACGGATATTTAATATGGAGAAAATACATATAAATATTACTGAGACCAACATGGGAGTCAGTTTAGCCGAAGGAATCTGTCCAGGACTCGTAGACAAATTAAAGCTTGTCCAGTGCTTAAAATAGGGTGGCAACCTGTAATATGGCCAAGTTTGTTTCATATGTTTATAGAGTTATATGAAGCTAAAAACTCCGGTGAGGAGTTGAAAAATCTAATCAGATTTCCCATGTTTCACTAAAGGAGGATATAAATGAGAAAATATAGTTTACAAGCCGGAGTGAACTTTGTCCATAAAAGATAGCCAGTATTTGGCAGGCTGGGAAGGTAGAGTGAGAGAATCTCTCATCCATGGTAAATAAAGTGGTGTATAAAATGACCTTTTCTGAAACAAATATTTGTATTTTATATATTTGATATAAAGTACAATTGATACATAAACTATAGTCCATTATTATCTGGCGCCATTGGCCATCTGCTAATCTATTGCTTGATCCTACGCAGATACCATTCTTTGATATCGCCGTCAGAGAATTCTTGGACCGTAATTTCAACTTCCACAAAACTATAATTATTTTACCTGAAGAAGATGGAAAATGGATCTAAGAAATATCAATCTGGAAACAAGCAGTAGTCTGATGGTGTGAAGCCTGGACTCTGGTGGATGAGAAAGAGGAGTTCAAACCCATGAAATTCTTTGAACTTTTCTTTGGTTCCATGAGAAGTGTGAGGACGAGCTAATACTCGATAATTCTTGTTGGAATTTAACTCCTTTTCGGTTGATCAAAGCAGGATAACGCTCAGACAACTTCGCGTACAACCTTTCCAGCTGTTGGCAGGAAAGTTCAGAATTTAAAGTTCACCAACCAGGAACAAATTCATGATGAATATCATCTTTGAAATTAAAGAGAAAAAAAAAGCAAAGCATGAATTTTTTTTTTTCCAAATTGCGGCAACTGGAAAAGCAGTTTGACCACGATCTAGCCATTGCTTGCAGATATTGAGATTTTGTCAGTAAACCCATTTTTCATAATAGATGACAACCTTCCGGTAAAATTTCATATCAGAAGAGTTTTTCGATGAATTTTTACAAATTCCTAACCTCTTAGCTGATTGCTGAAGAGTAAGTTCGTGAAGGACCTGCCTACTGCTCTTTTTCACCTTCCCCATAGGGAGTAGATGGTTGGACTAACAGTATCCGTCGACTCACCACACTCCCTGGCAAGTTCGCCAGTACTTGTGGCAGGATTTGACTCAACAGCTTCCTGCAGAACCTCATCAATATCCATTAATGGCCGGCCAAAGCCCATATTCCTTTACAACGTCGTATCTCCACTTCTAAATTTTGTAAGCAAATGTAGCAGTACGCTGGTCAATGGCACCTTCCCTTTCTTCCCTTTTATATTTAATAATTTAACAAGTTGCCTCCGTGACTGAAATTTGAAATCACTAACTTACAGCACTATCCAGTTAACGACAGAACGGACATATAACAAATTTCCTCAACTTATTCTAACATTTTTAACATTCTAAAAACCATTAGCCCTCCTTCTCAATAAAACTGTCAAACATTTTTCCCATTGCCAAAGTTACCTATTCCCAATAATACCCTTCCTTTTTTCCTTTGACCTTTTTATTGCCCCCTTTTGAAACCAGCCGCTCTTCCATTGTACCTTCTGTCTCTTACCTCCCCCCCTACCCATCCACCACCCACGGTATTTTTCTGAAAAATTATATTTCGTCTTAGTCATGGAAATGTGAACTTAGGGACAGGACGTCCTCTCTCGTCTTCGTGATAGGCATTTTTTTTAAATAAGTTGTTGTCTGCATGTTAAAAACAATTTTAAAAAATTCTCTTACATAGCTTTCTACATTCATACTTTTACATTATGGTAATTCTATGTTATAATATTGTCAACTATTATTGTATTCTCATAACATTGTATTTCTACAGCCCTGAAGTTGCTTACAATGTAAGCCGAAATGTCGGTAGATAATCTTTAAAAAAATAAACTTTTTTAATTTGTATTTTTTTTGGATCTACCTCGACCGAATCCCAACTAAATTCATCTAATAATAAATAAGTGTGTGTGTGTGTGTGTGTGTGTGTGTGTGTGTGTGTGTGTGTGTGTGTGTGCGTGCGTGCGTGCGTGCGTGCGTGCGTGCGTGCGTGCGTGCGTGCGTACAGGTGGAAGAAGGAGTGTAGTGAACACACAATAAGAAAAAAATCACAAATAGTAACATTTTCGGGGATTTCCCGACCTTCGTCAGTGAGGAGTGAAGAGAGACTGTCTCTCACTAGTGTTTAAAATGTTCTCATTGGATCTCTTTATTGTTTCAGTGCAAGAAGCTGGACGAGCCGTCGAATCCAGGAGGCACTGTGAACCCTGCCTATGAGTATGTCAGCCATTTTAGTTAATCCCCTAACAGCGCTAACATGTCTGCTTATTTTTCAATGCATTAACATATACTCTCTTCTTTTAGCTCGCATGGGAATTTGTTTCCACGGCTAGACTCTCAAATGCCACAAGGACCTCCCATACGCCGATTGTATTGGAAATCTTACTGATTACCTTGCATTTTTAAAGCTGAAGTCAGGTGGGAAAAATAGAGGAATGGCATCCTTTGTATTTCTGTAACTATAGTTTATTTAATTATTGTACAAACTCACATTATTTCGGTTTATCCAAGCTCAGGCACATACCTTTGCAGTATTCAGTAACTGTAGAATGTAGTTTCCTCATAAAAATGTATTAACGAAAACAGTAGACCCTCTCTCATACCAAATCATTTATTTGCAAAGCCATTTGAGTAAATACAAATAAATAAAAATGAATTTTTTTCCCATTTTGACAGGATATTAAAAATGTCTTCCCCTAAAATGTATTGTAGTCGATGAATATTTCAAATTGAACTTTTCATTTATTCCTCCACACTAATAGAATACATCTTCTTCTTTTTTTTATGTGTTTTTCGCCAATGTTACGGTACATAATTAAGTTAATAAAATCAAATTTTGAACCAATATGTCCTACAAAATTTTTCGTTATTCAAAAAAATATTGATATCAATATTATAAATTTTGGTGTTAGTCTAGACCCCATTCTATCTCATTTGATTTCAGTAATATATATATATATATATTGACGGTTTTCAATTTTATCTGAACCCTACCTCCCCTATGACGAAATTCCTGTTATTAATGTTTTGAACTTCCGTAAGAAGGGGATCGATGAATATCTGTACAAAAGTTTTAAAAGTCGGGTCAAGGTACCAACGTGAATATTTTGATTTCTCTAAAAGAATTATGCTTAAAAAGGAAAAAAAAAAAGAAATTCTTGAATAGTTTTGCTCCGAAAATTTCTCTCTAATTTCCTCCCCAATATTTTAATACACATATATCTATTGTAATAGTTACAGTATATCATGTAATTATTTATCTTACATACTAAATGTTAATAACATATATTTTTAACATAAATATACGGGAGGACTTGGTATGTTGAGGGTCTGCTGTTTGTTGTTCCATAGCTTATTTGTGTGTTTGATGTTATGATTAATTTATATAATTTATAAATAAATTTGTGTGATTACTTATGTCACAAGAAAATAAACTCCTTTTGGTACATGTGTCGCAATAATTATTTGTTAAATCCAAGTCAGAATGAGCCAGTCTTGGCTGACACAGGCATATTTTCGCTGAACTCTGGGACTGTAAACATCAATGTAGCTATGTTAGGCAAATAAAAAACTTCAACAATTCAGAAAATGTTCATCTTGATAGAGAAGAATACAGGAAGAGCTGAAATAAAAGGTTCCTACGGGTAAAAAAAAAAAAAAAAAATTGTATACCAATAGAAGAAAAGGGACTGAAGAAAGGAGAGCCGAACAGTCAGGATAAAGGACTTCTGGAAGAGAAAGAAAGAAGGAGGCTGTATAAAGTGATATTTTCGTGGTTCTCGATGGCCTATCTGAAAAAAAAAAATCCTCTGTCTTTAATAACAAAAATTTAATAAATACAATGGAATTACTTTAAAAAATCGACTGCACTGAGTAACTAAAATTAAATAAATACTATTGAATTATTTATAGCTAATTAAAAATGTGTACACATTTGGTCTCATAACAACTTGCTAAATTGTACAAAAGAGATCTGAGCTCACTAGTTACTGTCACTCAGCACTGCTCTGTAACTGACACTGCAAGGGCCACGACCAGACCATCGCTCTTTGACAGCCGATCTGACACTGACTCAAGGGCTGCTGGTGAACAAATATTTAGATATTTCTAAGCTCTTCTAGAAAATGTGATTTCCTCTTAAAGTGGAAGATGTTTCATCTGGGAGCAGGTGGCCGACTTCAAGTGGCCCCCTCACGAACCGGTCTGGTCCTCGCCTTACGCGTTTTCCCTTAGTCGTCAATAATACAAAAGGTTCGACACGTTTAGTTTTACTCCATAAAATGTTATTTTCACGAAGGCATGCTAACTCACTTAGAGGTTAGTTGGCTATGGTGTGTGTGTGTGTGTGTGTGTTAGTGGAGAGGGGCGTACATGTACGGGCGTGTGTAAGTAGCTGTACCTTCATGGACTCTCATTATTTATTTTACATATAAATAAAAAGAGGAGAGTAAAATAATAAATTTCTGAAAACGAAATATTGAAATTTTCTACAGCAATTGTGACTAGTGAGTACCATGAGAAATAAATTCTATGAAATCATAAGTAAATAATAAACTTACTTGAAAAAAAAAAAGCAATGAGCCAAATATCATCGACTGCTTGCTATTATCAGAGGAAATTACCTCATTAACACTATAATGCTTACTTACACTTTAAACATTGATAATAAATCATTCTTTTTTAAAAAAAAAGTATTATACAAATGCTTACCCATTCTACAGTGCTATGTCATGTAGGGGCCATGTAATTAAAACAGATTTCCCATGTTTCATTAAAAATTGTTGGACCTAAGTAAAAGTAAATGGCCGATTTGATCCTACATATCGGAGACGACAATGATCGTAGATGGCTGACTCTAAACTTACTGGAAAGAAAACATGGAAATAAATTACATTCAAGATATATGACATGCCGTGAGAAAAATGAATGTATTTTATACCCGTAACCCATTTTTCAAAGGAATTTGCATCTGGGCACACCTCTTGCTCCATGAGGGGTGTGTCCAGATGCCGTTAGTTAATAAACGAAATTCGCTACAGCACCATTAGGATCAAAAAAATTACAGGAGAAAATTTCCCCCCAAAACTTCCGCCGTTTTCAACGCAAACCATCTCTTTACATGATGGTCTTTGGATATATGATGAAAACTTAGAGAGCAACAAATGTAAATATGGATGAGTTTGTCTAACTTGCACCAAACCTAGACAGAGGGATGTTTGGCTGTCAGAGCAACTTGAAAACTGCATACTCTCCAAGTGTTGATTGATCATACATTGGACAAAAGCACATTACATGAACGGATAGAATCTAACATCTTAATTTCATCAAAAAAGGTTTTGTGTTCGGCGAACGATTTGCGGATTACGTTGGTAATAAAAAATTAATGCTCTAATTTCGAACTCTTCCTTATTTAAAAAGCAAAGCAACAATAACGATAGTTTATTTCCATTAAAAGAACTAAAATGATAACCCCCTCTCCTCATACAATTTTATGTTTTACGTTTCAAAACACGTTAAACGAAAATCTAACACACACAAAAAAGCCTTTATTGCATTCATAATAAAGGAATTTCTTGGTAACGCTCGGCATGATTTTTATGAAACTTTCAAATAGGTTCTATCCATTCCGAACCAGAGCCTAATTTCATATGAGGATGATTCAATATCCCTAAGGGGGTTAAATTTTAAAATTGCTCTAATAAACAAGAGTTTACACTTATCGATCTGTTGGTGCCGTATAGATAAAACAGCTAGACTCAATTTGATTAAGTTCGGGGTTTAAGCTCTATCTGTGCCTAATTTCATATGGTCTAGATCCATCGCCCATTAACAAGAGAGTTAAATTGGGGATTAAAAAGTTGAAATTACAGGCGAACCGGTGTACCTCCCGACCAGGGCTTGGTGGCTGATTTTAGTCTTGGGGATGTGTGTGTATTCCACGGCAAATTTAAGTCATTAATATTTTAGCTTCTCTTGATTAGGATCGGTGAAGACATGAAAAAAAAAACAAGAAAGTCGTCATGATACTAACGAGAATAAGTTGATTTCTATTAAGGAAATGTGTTAAAACATTTGTTACATTTGGATTGCAGGTCAGACGAAAGAGGAATCCCCGCACACACAGCTAAAAGCAGATGGCCACAGCTAGGCGTACCTCTCTGGAGAAGACAGGTTCTCTCAGAAGAACTCACCCTTAACCACAGGGCTGGGGAGAGGGACGAGCTCAGGGACCGAATGGGCTTCGGCAAGAGAGAGGCGTTTCGGACAACGTCCAATGATGCCTTCTACAGAAATGGCTATGCCGGAAACCATCAACCGAACTACCCTGCCGACCGAGGTCTTTCTGCAAATCAACAGAACTTCACGAGGAACGGTGTTCTAGAGAACCAACGTGGGAAACCATTCAAGAACAGCTATTTGGAGAGCCAGCCCAACGGCTCACCTATGTACAGGTGGGAAGTATGGCCGACAGAACAGACACGGACAAGTAATCCCAACCAAAGACAGCAATCAGGATCGACTGAAATACTTGGCAACGGTCATGAAAGACAAAGGCCTGAACACAGTGTCCCTCGACCAAATTCTTTACATGAAGCAATTCTCACAGTTAAGCCTCTTAAACAAGTTCGGCCAAGACTTACAGACATGCAAACGAAATTCTAGTTTTAAATTAATATTATTATATTTGTTTAACACATAGATACATTACATTTTCAATTGTATATTTTGTATTTATTTATAATCACCTTTTATTAATTAAAGTATTGATGATATAGTTTTAATGTCAGACTACAGCCTGACTAAATTGTAATGATGTAAGCCCATCCTTTTCCCTTAATTATCACACTTTTTTTTTTTAATTAAACATATTTTAGAAAAAGAAGAGAGCTTATTTATCGAGATTTAAATTTTAATACGGAACGGGAAACTTTCCTAAAGTTAATATTCTTAATTATGAAAAACGACAAATAAACAAAATGGCTGTTTTTCTTTGTTTTTTAGCTGAAAAAATATTTCTTTGCTGGAACAGATGGAATGAATTAGTAAAATATTTATTTAAAAATTAAATATTAATTAATATTAAAAATTATGATAAACATGAGCTTTGTGTTTAAAACAATCAAATAGGTTTATACACATTACGGCCTTAAATTATGGTCTATCAGAAATTGCATACTAAATAGTTACTGGAAAGAATAATTGTATGAAAATTACTTGCACCGAAGGATTTTTCTATAAATACATTAGTGAGACCAAGAAGTAAGTGACCATCTCCGGAGGGCCAAGACTCTTGTATGCCAAATAATGAGTCTTGGCCCATGGAAGGAAGCCCTATGCCAGAGAGAGAAGACTATCAGGGGACTGTATAGTACTTCTTAAGTAATTTAGATTTGAATGAGATAGTAGCAACTTTTTAAAGATTAGGGATAATATACATGTACTCCAGTCAGAAAACTAAAATTTTGCGTCATTTTTTTATTATTTTACTAGAAAGGTGTGGTTGTTAGAACATTGTAATCACACTTTTAATATATGTAATTTTGAGATTGTTCTTGTCTCTTTCTAATATTTTCCAAGATAGGTATTTTTTTCTAATATACACAGATTTAATAAGTTCTCTAATTTAACTCTATTACATCACTATTCTTAACCTAAAATCACATTCCCATTATTCAGCTAAGTAAATTTTTACTAAATTTACATTTTAGAGGAGGTGTAGGCAATGAAGCGGAAGGGGCTTTTCATATGAGCAAGTTTTTGGGAAGACTATGAAATGAAGGAGATGATCTCCATCAGTAACTGAGGTAATTGTTACATCTTCTTCAGTTTCTGTTTGAATTTGAAAGTTTTCTTTAACCAAATTCATAACATCAGTCTTCGCAATCCCGAATCGTGCGACAGTTGACCATTTAGTCTCCAACCAGTCCTCTGCTTAATGACAGGAGCAGGAAGCTTTCATCTAGTGATTAACTTGTATTCATCTACATTAATTTTCTGGCATAGAAAAAGGGGGGAAATGTAACTCCCAATTTATCGTTCGTTTAGCTTATATAAATTGCTTCGCCACAGCCACCATTCCATAGTTGTTGCTTTATTCTTTTTTAAGTTTGCAAGGCACAGCTGAATTTTTGAACAGATGCTTGGAACTTCTTATTTACAGGAGCTCTCGGAATGTTGAATTTTCAAATTCTGAAAAAATATCATTTACAGCTAGCTTTTCTGGTGTTAAGTTTAACGTTTTCACTATTTCCCCAGCCGAGATGGGCTAATGTGTGCCCCTCCTCACTAGTCCCGCATAATAATCTCTTGTCAACATTTCTGTACACTGTTTACTGGTTGCACACACTTCTTTAAACCCATACCCCTCCATTATAATCCCAATTACCCCCATGAATTAGTGGGATGGGGAATATTTCATCTCCAATTAGGAAATGAAATACTCACCATCCCACTTTCCAAATTAGCCAGATCCGTAGCGCCACAGTTGGCATGGATTTCCTGTGCTTTCATATACAAAGGTTAAAGAGCATTTCTAGTCTTAAAGTATGCCATTTATCACTTGCATCCGAAGTGAAGTTAAAAAGGTGTCATTATGAAAGGGTGTATGATTGATGGTCGGAATACAGTGAGCTTTGCTTCTCAGAGAGATCAGATCTTTATGGTGCACTCTTATCTTCATGAATGCACTCCATCTTGATTAAATCCGTTGGACTTACAAGCTCTTTCCAAACGGCCATGCCACATCGGAAGGAAGTGATTTGATGTCGTTTGGAAGATAATTTATTATGCCTGTGTTCAAATTTTGAAACGAGTCAAACTCAACTGGAGGATTCTGTTCAACAAGCTCTTCATCTTGACTGGGCGTAAAGGAAGTTGGGGAAAGCACTCATCATAGTTACAACCCTAAATAGCATTTTTTTTTTTTTTTGTTGTTTTATTAAAAATGCTATAGAGCTTAAATGTTAGAAAATCTTATTTTTAATTTTCTTCTGTGTTTTACAAACTTTTAATAACTGGTATAACAAAAAATATATTATTACAATTAAAAGTTTTGTTCTACCTCTAAACCCCTCCTTTTTCTAATCTGATTTCAACAAGAAATTAATTTCTTCAAGGATTTGCATTAAAACTAAAAATTTTGAATTTGGTTTCTATATTTTAAAAATAAGAGGTCCTACCCAACACTCAAAATTGTATTCTTCACTGTCACTCTTATTATACATTTTTTGAAATATGTAATAGAATATTATAAAATTACATATTACACCTATGTTTTCCTAAACATTATTTTTTGAAATGCGAATAAGAACTAAGAAATGTTTTATACTTGGTCATTCTCTGCATCCCCTCTGCTGCTCAACTTTTAGCCATAAAAGCTAGAATTTTTACTTAAAGGGTTAGCAAAAGTATGCTCAAACATCAAATTTGATTTAATATTAAAAAATAACTATGTGATATTTATACAAGAATTATTTGTGAGCTCAACAAACTGGGTTAACTAATTTATAAGTAGCATATGTTGATATGCTACAAATACACACTAAACACACACACAACAAACCCTATTTTTTAGCTTCTCCAATGTAGGATCAGTAAAGATCAGTTAAAATTTTTGAAAAGTCAGGCAATGTAACCAACTAAACCAAACTTGCTTGATTTTCCAATGAGAAATTTGTTAAAAGAAAACCTAAAATTTAATGAATGTTAAAGAAATAATTAGATGCTTATAGGAAAGGCAGTGAGCCCACAGGGATGAAATCTTGTTGAAAATGGTCTAGAAAGACTTTTTAAGCATTATGAACATTCATTCAAAAATGTACATTGGTTTTTCACCTAGTCACTTTTTATACTTCTATTCATTTACAAAAGAGACATATAAGTATATAGGTTGTGGAGATATTGAGAAAGGAAAGTGCAAAATGGAAGGGTAAAGGGAAAGAATTAAAATTAAATGAAGACAATATTTTATTTTGCAAGTAATAAATACAGTACAGTTGAAATAAGTTTTATAAAACTTTAATTATAAATCATCGACTAGAATATTTTAATAAGAGAGCTCTGACCAGCATTTCTCTAAACATTAAATCAGAATATCCTACTCACTGCCACTTAAAGCTTTAAAAAAATTGCCTTAAGCTATTTATCTATTTTAGGCTTATGCTAAACTACCAGTGCAAATCTAAATCGTTTTCTTTAATTTTGAAAAGCTTCCTGGAGAGAATGATATTTGCATATAAAAATATAAGTATGGGTAAAATGCTTAATTTAGATTTAAGAAAATAAATTTTTATGAAATAATTGATTTTTAATATAAAATTGTTTGCATTCATTTAGTTTCTTACTTGCAATAAATATAGGAAAACTGTTAATTAAAAAAGAACAACTGGAGAACAATATTTCTACTATTAACAAAATATGTTTTTAAAAAGGGCAGAATTCATAGTAGCATCTTAAAAACAACTTAGACTCTTTAAACCAAAATATGTAAAAAAAATTCTTTAAGGAAAAAAAAAAAAAAATACTAAATCACACCAGTATTTTTATAGATGGAAACACTGTCACCCTTTTAAAGGAATAATTTATTTTCTAGTGATAATAAAAAAAAGAATAGGTTTAGACTCTTACAAGGGCACATTTAAAGAGCAAGACAAATAAGAATTTTTATAATGTACAAGCCAAGGAAAAAACCCAGCTCTATTTAAATTTTAGTTTACTTACTTTAACAGCTTACTTTTGGTTTCAGTTACAAAATTTGAGAAATACATACATTTAGTTAAAACTGGAGTTAATTACTTTTGGCTATAATTTATTATTTTTAAATTGTGGATGCTAGAAGACATACGACATATATATAGACACACAAAAAATTAAATTAAATTTTGAATAGAACATATTTAAGCATCTCCAATGTAGGATTGATGACATTGTCAAAATTTTTCATAAGTCAACACGCTACCAATATGGGAAATAGGTTAAAAATTTGAGAAAGCTTTTTGAAGAAAGAGGATTTCATACAGAAATCATAACAATAGGAAAGCATTTATATAAAAATATTATTGCTGACTATGAATTCTATACTAAACCCTTAAAAAATAAATTAATTCATTAATAAAGTACATTATAAGTTGTTCCATTTAAATATCAGATCGCAAAATCTGTCCCTTTTCTTATCAGTCAAAGAATTCCTGTTTCTTCAGGAATATAATTACACAACCATTTTTTCCAAACTCTCGTTATAAATGTTTCACTTTTCAATAATATTTATACTTTTTACTTTCTTAATATCTATAGTTATCTAAAGAATAGATTAAAATAATCACAGAAAAGAATTGAATAAAAAACTATCTAGAAATAATAGGAAGTTCCTTGCTTTAATTATTAGTACATTTGTAAGGATGAAATTAAACTTAATAGGTTGAATAAAATCCATTCCAAAACACAATTTGTCTTATTGAGTTCCATGTATCTCAGCAGAATGGAGCAATATGCTCTCAAAGTCCTTAACTAAATGATTTCAAAATTTGAGGAGAAAAAGTTGGATTTTATTTCACTAATAAACCTAAGTTTATATCTATTTTTAAAATTAATAATATACAACTGTTTTTCCCAAAATATAGTTTAACATTTAACCAAGTAAAATATAATCAGATATCACACAATATTTAAAAAAAGATTAGTTATTCCAGAAATATTATGATTTTTATAGGAACACATTACTCTATTTATAAATGCATTTCTTTTATTTTTATTTATTTATTTTTTTTTTTTAATGGACGGCTGGCTATATATAACTCATGCCTTCGTCACACTGTGAAAAGCGCGAAGTAAATACAGTAAATTNTTAAGAAATCACAAATATTAAGACAAAAAAAATTGGCTGCATTAATTCAACTTATTTATATAACAACATTAGCAAGCTAACCTCAGGTAAAAGACCCATTTAAATTCCAATAAATAAGCATAAGACTGATAAGTTATGTATACCATTTAAAATAAATGTGAATTTTTTTTTTTTTTTACCTTCATATTCTGATTAACTAAATACACGTGAGAACAGCACATAAACAAATTGGAATTAATCTTATTTGGTAGGTAGGAATTGGAAGTCATGTGTAATTTATATATAATAATTCTTCATTATTAGCTTTATTTCTTCCTATTTTTGGATAAAATAAATTGGATAAAAAATAGAAAGAAATGAAGTTAAAATGGTATAATTATTATAAATTGGAATTGGTTTATTTTTCCCCCACTCTACTTTACCAAATGAAAGTTCGTCAAACTCACTTCAGATTAAATACAGAAGCAATGATTATTCAGAAATTATCATAGTGGCCTCACTTACTTGAAGGTAAATAATCTGACATAATAGAGGCACACCAATCAAGAATAATGGCTGTTAATAGATGTCACATGGGGGTCTTAATATACTTTTTTAAACATACTATTAGGCATAAATAAATAATTTTACAGTTATTATATTTAAAAAACAAAACAAAGATTTCAGTTATGGTGGGACTTTTTGCCTGAAAGTTTTTTATTTCTGGTCAGGTTCAGGAGTGCTATGTAGGTCACATTTATTTTAAAATACTTTATAAATTATTTAGGTCAGTGATACTAATAAATAAGTTAGTAGCATGTCTGAGATCTCAAATTGTGTAATGGAAGATTTTTTTTTTTTTTTTTTTTTTCTTCTTCATAAATATAGTGTGCAGGTATAACAAAAAAGGCTACTGGGAGGAACTGCTCTAAAACAATTTAAAGTTTTATTCCAAAAAAGTAAATTAAAAACAATTTTTTTATGTAGCATTCAGGGTTAGGGCAGATTAGAATAAATTTTTGAAACATTGTTTTATGATTTCATTGCAAATAGTTTGATTTCTTGAGAGAAAGTAGCTTTAATCATTATTTAAACTAATCAATTGAAACTATTATCTANGCTTTCTTATTAATAAAATTAAGGCATATTAATGAACAAAAAAAACACTTATAGTGCAGTATTTCTTCAAAAGTCCAATGAATATGATGAGCAATTTCATAGACACTATGTCCTGCTCACACAACAAACAAAACACATTGGATTGACAAACTTTTTTTTTTTTTTCTATGGGAGGAGATGCTTTTTACTAAATACTTGGGTAGATGGGTTTCAACAGGATCAGAAAGTTCCTCAAAAAACTGAATCCCGCAGTGTATTTAAGATGAGACTGGACATGACGTCAGTAGTCATTACCTACAAAGCCATCTCCACAAAATAGACAGAGAGGAGTCCCCAACCTGCCCACTATGTAGACAAGGAAATATGAATACCTAGTATCTGTAAATTTGCATAGCTGATTGCCAACAAATATACTGGTGTAGTTTAAAAAATAAATATTAAAAATTATTATTATTGGTCCTCGCCTTACGCGTTTTCCCTTAGTCGTCAATAATACAAAAGGTTCGACACGTTTAGTTTTACTCCATAAAATGTTATTTTCACGAAGGCATGCTAACTNTTTGAAGATAGGATATTAAAGGAATTTTTATTATTATGAAATTTGATGATTACAAAGAGCAATAAAATTATTTAAACAATACCTTCCCATTAAATAATAATCTTAAAATATTTTTTCATTATTATTACTTCTATTTAATTATGGTAAAGTAAAGCGAAAATAAATCTACTTAGTAGCAATTAATCATGGGACTTACCTGCTGTAACTCAGCAATAGCTCTTAAGACAAACAAATTTAAGCAAAATACTGGAATTGAGTAACAAATAAAACAAAAATCGAGATCATTACTAACAATCAGTAGTGAACAATCACAGTAAACTGCTCTTCAAACTTTACAGCAATATCAAAAATAAATACTCCAAAAATAATAAACTAATATTTAATATAATAATGAAATCACTACTTTTTGAATTATTACTACAGGAAAGTTATATTGATAAAATTTACTAGCTAATTGAAATAAAATGCATTATCTACTAGTAAACTTGTTCACTTTGGCGTTAATGACTGCCATGGTTGACAAGCCAAGAAGAAAAAATAAAACTTCCTAACTTTACCTCATTTAATTCAGGTTTAACACAGTCCGTGTTAAAAATCCAAAACTAAAGTTATTTCCATCATTTCTAGGAAATGTGTGAGATTGTTGGGGTAGTAAATTATTCAAGAGTGGTCATAGATGATCCCATGTTAGCTCAATGTAAGACTGTTCAAACTTATAAGATAGTTTATACTAATCAATGAGATATTTTTATTTCTACTATCAAACTAGTGGAATCACTTATTATTTAACTTCCCAACTTGTAAATTCACTAGCAATCCATCTTTAATACAATGACTGTTCAGTACTCGTAAAACATTACGTTCCAACACTACCCCAAGGGTCCCATACACTGCTAGCAGTTGAATTACCTTTTTACTTCCAAAACATGGAAGCCATGCAAAAATATGTAACCTACATGGGTGATGAATGTGTTAAGCAATCACAAAATTAAATTCATTAAAGAGAAATTAATAAATAAAAACAAAATTATTACATTCAAGACTAGAAACATATAGCCCCCGAATATAAAAATAACAAATAAATAAAAAATGCACAATTTAATGTACTTATTAGAAACAAAATTAACTAATTGTGATCAATAAATTACTAGTAGACTATATACAGCTTATTTTTAAGTCTTAAATTAAAATTAAACCTTAAGAAGAAATACAAAAAAATTTAAAGAGAGGTAGGATTACAAAAAAATTAGGTACATATATTATATAAATTATAAATAAATTACAACTGCTAAGTTGATTTCGCTGCAGCTTTCTAAAAAAGGTTAAATAAATATTTTCCCTACATTTTCAAATGACACCAGATATTATGTTTTTATTTGTAATTTACTTAAATTTATTGGTATCACTCTAAATTTTTCTAAACATTTTTTTTAAGAGGCAAAGACAAAAATTAATGAATAAATAACATACAACAAGAATATAAATGATAGGAACACATAAATGGTGATTCTTATTTCAGCCAATCCATATTTAATAAAAAATATTACTCTACTTCTAAGTATATGTATAATCAATTAGAGAAGGCATTTAAATGGAAGATGGCTACTACCCTCAATACGCAATACTCACTTGTTCTGCCGAGACTGTAAATCTAAATCACCATTTTCAATACAGAATAACATGATGATTAATAAACACTCTTCACAATAGGATCACAATGACACAATCATGATGAACTATGTGTAAAGAAGTGATTATCTCTGTTTATGATTCTCTGTAATAAATTAAGGACTAAACTTTTTATTTTCTGCAAGTTTTGAAATGGGCAGGTACACATTAAACAATTACTTATTTATTACTATATTTTACAGTTCTAATTGCTCTGTTTGTAACAGTTTTAAGATTAAAGGATAGAAATATATTATGTAAACTTGAAAAATTCTGCCTTTCCACATATAAAAGGATTTTCACAAAAGTTGACATAGCAATGTAGCGTGCATCGTTCATATAAATCTCTTAAAATGAATAAATCATGTCATGAGTTATTTCCTTTCAAGAAATAACACATACATGATACATAATACAGAAATATGTTTTTTAGAAAATCATTTGTATTTACTCACAATATTTGTATGTTGTACAAAAACAGTAATTTTAAAGTAATAAATACTCAATGAATGATGTTAACAGTATCTTCTTACATGGATAGTCAAAATATTATTGGTTCCTAAAATTAGTCTATTTATAATAATATTATTGTATACTAGTTCATTTCTCTCTTCTCCTTCAAAGACAAAGGAAATCAATTTCAAAACAAGAGTAAATATAATTTACAAAAAATAAAAAACTTTATGAGAAAATAACAAAGAAATATATAAAACTCAGTTGTGACATACTAATACTAAATAAATAGATTTTTGTCCACTATAAATAACTAATATGAAGTCCATATTTTAAAGAAGCATTTCTTAGATTTGATTTCTTAGCATTATCAGTATATTTGATAAGCAGCAGAAATGACTTAAAGGTAGAGGAAATAGAATTCAGTGTAAATCCAATGAGTTTCAAAACTGTAAAATATAATTGAAAAAGCATTATATTTTTTAATGAAGAGTATAAATCACAAATACTCAATGATATTCCATAATCCTAATCTGATACCACTTAAGAGACTTTTTCTTGCTTAAAAATAAGAGCAGAGATAATTTTTCAGCATAACTTTGAACAAAGTAGCTCAACAATTTCTATTGTATAGATTGTAATTCTCAATGTTTATCTGCAAAATTATTTTCATTTAAATGAATTGTTTTACAGTATAAAATAACAATCTAATTCAAGTAGGGTTAAAATTAAATTAAAATAATGATAGTCTTGAAGAGAGTCTTTAGGGAGGATTCTTTCCAGTCATGGCAATAGATTGTAGCACCACTATGAGTGAGATGATTTTTAAATCAATTAGAGCAATTACCACCAAAAGGTCAACTCTTTCAGGGTGTTTCTTTCTCTCTCATTTTATTTTGAATTAATTTACTGACAGTATCGTGACATAGCAGCCAAATGGAAGCAAGATACTTTAGAATAGAAAAAAGGTATGGAAAACGAGATGGACTAAAGAATAAAAGTAAACAAATTATCCAAGATATTAAACCAGGATAAATAACATAGTGGGTGCTCTCCTCTGAATGGATAGTGAGAAAATCATGTAGATAATATGGAGCGTTTCTTTTGAGCACAGTGTGAGGAACCCCCTGAAGAAGGCATTTTTAGTTTATAGAATAAAAATAAGACCATTATTGGAATATAATGACTCTATTAGAGAAATTCTAATGGAAACAAATAAAAAATTAAGGTTTATAAAAACAATACAATAATTGTTTTATTGTTTATAATTAAACTAACTGTAGTAAAGTAAGTTAATGAACTCCAGTAATGTAAGGTAACTAACTGTGTAAGTATTAGTAATGAATTGGGAGTACATAAAAATAGACAAAGGGAAGAGAAAAAGGGATGGAAAAAAAAAAAGGCTAAGAAATACTTTTTTTAAATAAGTAACAATATGTCTGTAAATACAATTTACCACAGCATGCTAGCTATATTTATTTTCTCAAGGAATTTGACAACATAAAAACCTAATTATTGCATACATAAAGTTGGCACTATTAGGCTCATAAGTCTGGAAACTAACCAGTCTAAAGTCTACATAGGCCATCTACTGCAGATAAAAAATCATAAGAC
The DNA here is from genome assembly GCA_000696205.2 of Oncopeltus fasciatus. Taxonomy (NCBI): domain Eukaryota; kingdom Metazoa; phylum Arthropoda; class Insecta; order Hemiptera; family Lygaeidae; genus Oncopeltus; species Oncopeltus fasciatus. Next base: position 303,544 of record KZ807087.1, read on the forward strand.
AACTGAGCCAAGCATTTGCCCTCAAATATAATTATATACAATTATATAATAGGATACTATTCAATAGTTAAAAAGAGAAATTATGAGTTGGAACATTTCAATTCTTCATTAAAAAATTAGTTAAAATTACAATTCATATCAATTCTGTAGAGTCTAGTAAGACTTTACTAAAAGGAACAATTAACCTTTTCTTAGTTTTAAAATTTTTTTTTAATCCTTGGAAGTTTTAATAGAAATTTATATGAAACAAATACAAATTTTATAAAAGTTATAATTTAATGTTTTTCAAATACTATGGATTTAAACTTTTCGCAATTTTAATTTTATGAATTTGAGTAGACAGTATGGAATATTAATCTCTTCTGTGATTGTATAAAAAAGAAGAATATCAGGCAAATATATATTGCTCTTTGACAAATAACTGGCAGTAAGTTGTACAATTGTCACTGTATGCCTCAGTTCTATAGTATAAACAACAAAATGAATATTCAAAATGGACCAATGAAAAATAAGTAGTTTTGCCATAAAACAGCAAGATAAGGCAAAAAAGTGTAACATATTTAATCACGAAGATTAACAAATAAACCGACTAATACAATAGATTATTCAATATTATTGATTGGCAGTTAGTATATTGAGAACTTTTTTTAGATATAAAAAATATCTAGGTCAGAGTAAATCACAATAGAAAGTTATAGGCCTAAAGTAAAAAAATTCAATTGAAAAATTCATTCAAATCCTCAGGTCATTTATTATCAAGATCTGCAAATTGTAAAGGTAATACTAATTTGGCTGGTTTGTCCAATTAGTATTAAATCAAAATTATAAAGTTTATGAAGACAAAATTATATAAACGAACCCACAATTTTTATCTAAAAGAAAAAACATAATTATTTAAAATTTAAAAAACTCTTCAGTGAACCCATAAAATGCTAAATAAATGGTTAATAATGCATAATTGTAGTTCAAGCAAAAACTGAAGTGTTTTTGAGTCTTTGAAAAAGAAAAAAATTTCTCATCAGATAACATGAATTTGTTCTGGATTAGCTTTAATATTTTTTTGTAGATCATTCGCTGTACATGCAGAGCTTCTGGCTTGTTTCTTAATAACAAGGTAATGTTTCTTTTTTTTTTTTTTTCTTCTTCATAAATATAGTGTGCAGGTATAACAAAAAAGGCTACTGGGAGGAACTGCTCTAAAACAATTTAAAGTTTTATTCCAAAAAAGTAAATTAAAAACAATTTTTTTATGTAGCATTCAGGGTTAGGGCAGATTAGAATAAATTTTTGAAACATTGTTTTATGATTTCATTGCAAATAGTTTGATTTCTTGAGAGAAAGTAGCTTTAATCATTATTTAAACTAATCAATTGAAACTATTATCTAAGAAATACAGAAAACTGTTAATTAAAAAGTTTTATTATTTTTTATTAAAATATATCATTTAATTTAATACTAAACATGATCATAAGACTTTAGTAGAGAATTAGTTCTGAGGGAAACGTCAGCAAATAATAAAAATACACTTTTTTTTTTTAAATTGACCAAACCCCAACTAAAAAAAGTCTACTAATAATCTCCGCGGTCAAAACCTCTCCATATGAACTTATGACTTTCACTATTTAGCTATTTAGAAGAACCTTGAAGTGTCCATTCAAAAGCAACTGAGTTTCAGCTTAAGTTGTGATGATCTATCGAATAAAGAAAAACCTATGCTTTTTAAGTTTAATAGAAAAATTTAAGTTTTTCATTTGAATTTCCCGGAACCTTGTGCACAAAATTTGACAAAAAATCATTAGATACAAAAAAAAAAAAAAATTAAAAACAAAACTCTACTAGTATGTCCTATTGAAAGCCATTTTGTGATACAACTTTTAGTTAAATAGTTTTTAGTTAAATTAGATTAGAAATTAGATAAAATAAAGATTTCTCCAGCACCCTGAACAGTTTTTAATCATATTTCTATTAAACCTATGAATAAGAATAATGGGTAGAAGGATTAAATTGAGAATAAAAGTAGCTTGTTTCAAAATAAAGCCAGGGTAAGACATGAGCGGGCTAGTTATTGAAGAATGGGAGCCATTCAACCCTAAAATTTGATAGTCTTAAGCACTGCTAATATTTTATAAGCCAAAATCATCTTAAATATTTTCCTTTGAAAGAATGTTATAGAATATAAATGATAACAAATTGCATATTGAATACTGCAGGTAGTGAAAATTTTTGTCTTAATATTTATAATAGCAATAACACCTAGACTTTCAAAAAAGGTCCCCTTTCCCTGATTCTATATCCCTCTTGTACCTTAAATCAAACTGTTTGCAATATACAGATATAATTAGAATCTACCAATTGTGCAGATACTATTTTGAAGATATCAATACAAGTATTTCTTATGGCTTTAATTGAAATTGTTGATTTACAAATTTTTTCAAGAGACATTTAAGGCTAACAAAGTTCAACTTTATTTTATAAAGGAAATACAACAAAACATGTAAGAGTTGCTACATAAATCATATTATTCATTTTTATTATCTTTAGTTATCAAAAGTAAATGGGGGGAAGTCAAATTTTCAATGAAAATAATGGGAATTATATAATAATAAATAAATGATATAAAATGGGAACTACATCTTAAAAACAAAATAATACTTTTTACAAAACCAGATTATTAGTGTCTAAATAGTATTTTAGATAAATATTAAATCCCTAATTAGAGAGATATTATTGCTTACAATTAATTGTTTATGCATTAACTTTTAGCAATCTCACTAAGCTCTCCAAGTTTTTAACTTAGAAGTTTCCAAAGTCAAAATCAAATTTCAAATATAAATTAACTATTAACATAGCTCACATAAGTTTGAAGAACATGAAATATGAAAACTCCAACTCATTTATTTAGAAAAATAGTAAATTTTCAAATAGAAAATATTTTTAGGGTCCATGAACAGCAATTACTAATCCAAATTGAATTAATTACTAACAAAATCCTGATTCATGTAGCCTTCAAAATATAATAATTAGAGGAATCAATTGAAAAAAATATTAATAGACACCTTCCAAATTTTATATCAATACATCAATTTTTTTGTTCTAAATTAATCTAGTCTAAATATTAATTTTCACTTTAGGCATGGTGAATATAATTAAAATCAGCTTACTTATAAAAAATCAAGAAATAAATGACGAAAGTATGATAAAACTACTTAAATGAAATTATGAGCAAAGATAACTCTGTAAACTGGAGGGTTAACTATACTTTGAGTAAGTATTGATTTTACTTAACACTCAAATTAATTTGTTTTACACAACATTGTATTCATCAAATAAATTATTGTCAGCTTATTGTTCAAAAAGCATAATAATTTATTCATTCAATTTAATTCTAAAACTTTTCCCTCCCAACCTTTCGAAGACGTTTAAATATCTGTAGTGTAGGCCACTTAACATTCCTGATCTCACAAAAAAAAAGTTAATTTCAAATAATTTACTTCATAAATTCAAAAAGGAATTAAAAATTATAAATCATCTACAGCTAATCAAAGAAACCTTTATGGATCTTTTCAAGTACCTCTCTTATTCTAAATCAAATTTTAACAATCTATTTCTATAGAATCTTAATATGAAAAGTAAGACCTGACTAACTAATTGCTGAGTCAAAAATCAATATTTTTTTTTAGATACTCTCTAAGGTTTCTCTTCCTCCATTTTGATTTATTTAAAGTTGACATAACATGTCATCTCCATGAAACCTCAAATACGACGATGAACCTTTACTATATAACTGAATAAAAACAACAACCTGCATAGCATTCATGAAAATAGTACTATACAACTCTACTATACAAGTAGAGGGACTAACGTACCGGAATGGTAACCAACACCCAACATAGGAAAATTAGCAAAATTGGGTTAAAGGGACCTTAAAATGTAAAGATTCTATGAAATATTGATTTCAAACTTTTTCATGATTAATATACTTTACTTAAAGCAAGGTAAGATTTTATATAATAATACACAAAGGATTATTTACCACTGATGTACAAATTTCATTCGACAAATCACAGCAGGATATTACAAAAGACATTTCAATTTCAAATCATTATTTTTCACTGTTATGGCCACATCCATTGTTGTGGTGCTTCTTAGTTATAGTTTCTTTTCATTTCTTTTTTTTTTTTTTTAAGAAAGATACAAATAGATATATTCATATTGTTTTTTAGTTATACATCTGAATCCCTCACGATTTAAAAAAGTTGTTGATATTTGATATGCTTAAGAAAAAAATTGGCATTTTAGATTCAAATATTACTTAAAAAAAAAAAAAAAAATGTAAACCTATGGAATGTTTTATAGTTTTGTACAACTAAATTATTAAGTTTTGAAGTTACTGAAGTGTAATATATGACTTATAAAAACCAATAGATACATTTTTTAAACATGGTATTAAAACCATTAAGTGACTATCTGATTATATTAGTCTTTAAAGAAATGTATTTACACTTTTCATAAATTAAAATACATCTAGTTTTTTTTTAAACCAAAGTCATTGAGAAATAACTACTTTCTCTGTCCTTTCTTATACACCATACTATTATACTTTGTTGTCCAAAATTTAATACTGATATAAGAATTGGAAGTACATTACATTAGAGAGATATCTTAAGAAGAATTCTATGTTATACAATAATGAAATACACCTGTGAAATAGTCCTACTTAAATGTGTGTGGACCTAAGCCTGCACTGAGTGAGGGTGGCCAGCTGGGTCTCTGGGGGCGGGGCAGGGGGAAAAGGCCGGGAGCTAGCAGCCTCACAGAAGAGCTCGCACTCAGGGCACTGCCTAGCAAGGCAGCGGCCTGAGGCAGGGCTCACCCCACACTCCCCACAGCCCCCTTCAGCCCTAGACGCTGGTCGAGAGGAGGGGCGTCGACAGCCGAATGATTTCACTTGCCTGAATGGGCCTCTGCTAAGAGGAGGCCCCCCCGACCAGTTCCACCTTCTCTTTCTCATCAAGGGAATCATACATTGGGTACTCGAAGCATAAGATGAATTTGAGAGCTCGAGGAACTTCCACATAAAATCCAGGTGGGATGGGTATCAGAGGAGATGTGCTTGATTTGTAGAATCTATACTCATTATTGCTGAAAAAAAAAATTAATGACTCACTGGTAACTACATTTTTGTCAGGTATTCAATTTTGAATAAGGAATAATTTTTTTTTTTCCCTCAAATTTGATCTAAATCATAAAATTAGTATTTTTTAAGTAACCTAATTGTTAGCCAACAACATTTTAACATTTTGCGTACCACCACTGCACTGGTAAAAGGGGAGAAAAATTTGCTCAAATTCTATTCCTCACAAATGTGACTGAGGGAGAAGTGATTTCTTCCACAGTAGCAGCCTATGTAGTATCTCTGCCCTAAATCATCTCCTCTATTCTGCTTCAGTTTTAATTTGCTGTCTTAATTGTTTTATTAGAGTTTCATGTTTGTATTTTTTTTAATTACTAGAGTCACGTTTATACAGAATAGATAAATCCTCACACATGTTTTCCCCTGTAATTCTGACCAATTTAAAGATCAAATCAGAACCCATTTTCGTAGCTCAGAATCATCCTACAATCTGATGCCCATCAAATAAAGACATCATACATAGACAAAAAGTCTACCTGATGAGCAACCTGAATATCAATTACAACTTTGAAGATTTTTTTTTTTCAACTAGGAAAAAGTTATGTTTAATCTCTAAGTATTCTGTAAAAAAAATATCCAATAACTTACAGAAGACATGGCTTAACTGATAAGACTCTAAATCATGAGCCTTGCCAGGCAAAAGATATTTAAAAAAATGTTTTTATTTCAATTTTATCTACCTCGACCCTCCTCCAGAGAGGGCTCTCACACTACATTTTGACCACAATAGTTAGCAGTAACAAAATATATTAAATCATTCAATTTTATTTCATTCAGCTGCAGCTAAAGCAATGATAATTTTGCAAATGCACACAATTAAATTAAACTTCAAATTTTGTTAAAGTTTTGAAATAATTCTTAAAATGAAAACAGTAATTAATTAGTTTATTTTACAGTAATCAATGAAGACAGAAAATAAAGTGCTTTAAAGTGGAAAACCATAGATTAGGGTGGATAAGCTTATTCAGAATAATATTACTGCTTACTGGAACTATACTTTGCAATAGTTTTATTGGTTTATTTCTTAATAAATTCTTTCTAAAAACAAAGAAAACTTTTTAATTAAATTAAACTTGTTTATACTAATTGTGTCCTCCCTAGTAAATATTTCATAATTTTGATGCGTGAGATAGCTAATACAAAAAAAATTGATTTTGATATTGTAAATTTAAACTATTAAGTAAGTTCATATTTTTGGTAGATCACCTGAAAATGTGTATAATTTTAATAAGTGATAATATTCATTCTCCATTCAGCTCTGAAGAAGCCATCACACGATGTGCGAAAGCTTGGCACCTAAAAACTCCAAGACACGGTTGAACCCGGAAGAAGTATTGGTAAAAAGTGATAATATTCTTCTCCTATCTCAGTAAAAACTATTTTTGCAAGAAGATTTGAAAGCTGTTGATGGCCTAAATTTACATAAACCTTTCAGTATGAATACAAGTTTTTACAGTGGGATGACGAAGAATTCTTATTGACAATGATCAACTAAATATTATTGATTTAAGCTATGAAAAAAAATGTTATTGATTTCAACTATCAAATAAGTATTATTGTTAAAATAAGGTTTTTACACAGACAAGAATGAAATTTTTGATGTCATACCCACACTTTAATGTAGAGAAAATTGACAATTTCAAATAAATATTGATTTTTTTTCTTTTATCTGCAATCAATTTTGTATTGAATAAAAAATTTCTCCCAGAATGAATTAAACTAATTGAATTATAATTTTCTATAAGAATCTATCATAAAAATATACTATATTACTGAAATTTCAAAGTTATGTGTATGGTAGAGAACTGGGATTTAAAAGCAGTATCAAGAAAGCATAGATCATAATATATAACAATTATTCTTGAGTTTCTATAAAAATTAAGAAATTTATAACTGATGGAGCACCATGTAAATATTTGTATTATTTACTGAAAATCTAGTTACAAATTTTTGATCTAAATTATAATTTTTTTAAGAGTTTTGATTGAATATTTTCCTTAGTAGAATGGCTAGCAAATTTAGGCTAATTGTACAATATTTTCCAATATCATATTACATTTTTCTGAGCATCCTAAATAAATTCATGTTATTTCTTAGGTCAAAAAGAAGTAAAAAATAAATAAATAATTAAGAAAAATGACTTACTGTCTGTATTTGATGTCAGCATTGCGTTCAACAAGAGGAATCCCAGACACAAAGAGTATTATAAAGGTTGTGAAAAGAGGACTAGCAATAGCAACCCATTCTGTGCCTTCAATTACATTGACTGAAATGACGAAGATACCCCACCAAAGAAGTATTTCTCCAAAGTAATTGGGGTGCCTTGATAGTCTCCATAACCCTAAAATAAGGAATTATCCTGTAGCAAACCTGGAGAAGTTCAATTAATTGGTTTGTTTTTGGCATAACTGTTATTTATATTAGTTATCCCAGTTGGTTCTTTCCATCAATTTACAATCCACCAGAATACTAATTATACTAATTTTAATATATTTTTGTTCCAGAACAAAATTAATGCTGAATTTTAGAAATTCTATTGTTCAGCTTTTAAATTCAAGCAAATATTACTGTAATACAGATTATCCAAATAAATAGTGTTATCATCCCGTTTATAATAAAGAAAAATAAAAATATTTAAGAGGCATTATTTCATATAAAAGATTTTGACTTGGTGCATGATTCAAATCACCTGTATTCTATACAACTGTTAGTTGTCTCAATTTCAGTATAGGACATTTAAAACCCAATTTTATACAAACAAACAATGGACTTTAAGTCAAATAGGCTCAATGTTAATAAGTCAATAAATTACTTATAATAAAATCATATTTAATTTTGAAAAGGATAAACATATCATCTGTGTTTTTAGATAGTGATCCTATTTTGTATTTGTGTATGATTACCTGTTAATTATGAATTCCAAGGGTCATAAATGTATTTTTTTATGAAGAAATTCTTCATCTTGGTCATTTTATTGTGTACAAGAAGAACCAGATATGGAATTTAGTTCTTTCCATTTAAAGTAGAGATGAACCTTTATATCATACAGAGGATAGCATATGATGAAATGTGTCTATATTTACATTGACATCCCTAATAAAGAAGACATTATTGCCAGTTTATGTTCAGTGTTTATGTAAAGTGATCTTTCAATATATTTTAATCAGATTTCTTAAAATTCCTAAAAATTAAAGGAAAGTTTGAAGATTTTTTTTTAATAGTTACAAATTGAAGAATAATGGAGGATAGTAGAAATTCAGAAGAAGCAGTATGCTTGAGGCACCCTAAGGCTATTTATAATAGAGAATATCGAATCAAATGAATGACATTCCAGTTTCTTGTTAAATTCTTTTAAAATGAATGATGCCTACAATAAATTCCATAAATATTCTCCCAAGCCATAAGCTTGGCATCCGATTCTAGCATTCTACTGTCCTACAGGTGTTTCGCATTGTTGATTTAATTTCCTCTTTCCTTGATAAAAAAAAAATACTATCCTGGTACATTCTTAGATGTTGCTCAAGCTTTTGATCGAGTATGGCATAATGGTTTATTATTTAAGTTCAAGCATATATTTCCAAGTACCATATTTTTAATCCTTAAAACTTAACTTTCTGTTTCTTTAGATCTAGTAAGGATCTGAATACTCCGACTACCTCCCTGTGAAAGCGGCCATTCCACAGGGCAGTATGCTCAGACCCAGCTGTGAATATCCCCAGCCATCCTAATATCCTCCTGGCCCTCTTTGCTGATGACAAATCGATTCGTTCATCTCATCGTTATTCCAAAACTGTTTTAAATAATTTACAAAACTACCTTTATGCTATTCAGCAGTGGTGCAGCAAATTGAGAATTAAAATAAATGAGTCCAAATATGTTCAGGTAAATTTTTAGCTAAAAAATTTCAATTTTTATCCTAGCAATGTTACATACAATAACTTATACCTCTTTCTGAACCAGTCTGTTATCTTGGGTTTCACCTTGACTCACAACTTAACTGGGGCAAATATAACTGACTCTTCACAAAACATTTACTCTTTATGATCTAGACTCTGGGGTGCCACTAAGCCATCCAAACTTCCAGCAAATATAATCCTTTCAAAACAATGTTCTAAAATAAATATGAATGCTCCTTATTATGTGCCCAACTCCAACCTCTATCACAATTTTTAATATCCTGTACATGCACTCTCCCATAGCAAGCTCCCACTTCACCCTTATCATATGGCTAATCCCTGTTGTCGGACACCAATCTTTACAATCCTCCCCAATGAATAATACAAAGATGGCCTTAAGACCTCTTAGGTCTTGGCGCCTAAATTTATTGTGAATGGGGTCATGGGCCTATTCTCCTTACAAAGTGACATTTAATTTTCTTTTTTTTATATAAGTACATATTTGGGAAAAGTTAAGGTTAATGCTATTTTATATATANAATTTTGTATTCTAATTTGTATTTGATGTGTATATATATATACATGCATACATACATACATAGAAAGAATATATAGAAAATGAAAATAGTAATCAAGAACAGATAGAGAGTGCAGTAAATACAAAAAGAAAAACTCACAAAGAGTAAAATTTTCAGGTGTTTCTTGCCCTTTGTCAGGGAGGATACACATACATTTTTTTTTTATATTTTAAATCAACATTAAGTTAACTTACTTTAATTAAAGAAAGATTGTGCTGATGAATTTGACGAAGATATTCAGCACCAAATATGTCAAATTGTCCTTAATTTTAGAGAGATTGAAGAAATCTTTTTAGATCTCATATCGGCAATGCTGTCAGCTATCATCACCAAAAACACGTGATAAGTGTTTATTTATGGTTTCATAAGGATGAATTGGACGATTAAGGAGTAGTCCAAAAATATTGTAAAATTTGCGATTTTACACATCCTTCAGGGACATTGTACAGCCAGATATGAACTTGCTAGGAATATGAATCTTATTATTATAATTTTCTAATTGACAGCAAAAATTTTGTATTTTTAATACGATTTGTCAAGTAATATATTCTTCTACATTGGGAACTATTTAATGTTTTATAACAATTACTTTACAAAAAAAATAAGAGTTTTAAAAAACGCTTTATATTCATCTATTTAGGAAAAAAACATATAATATAAATATATATTTATAGAAGATAATTCATCTAAAGCAAATACTTGTTAAGATTTAATATTTGAAAGACAACATTTTTTTTTTTTTTTTTATTTCAAGTAAGATATTACCATCATTGCACCATTTTCCTTTGTTGGCAGGATCCGAATGGAAAGAGAATTTCTGCAAATCAGCATAGGTTTCTATAATGAGGCCAGTAATGAACATTCCAGTTCCAGTGGAGTCCCATGGAGTCATAGTTTTAGGTGCACCACGAGCAATAGAATTATGAGGGGCATTTATGAATATAACAGGAAGACTGACTACAAACACCCATACTGCCTGCAAGACAAAATGGAATATTAAAAATAATGAGGCCAAAAACTGTGTGGATTATTCATAGTAAATGCTACTAAGGACGAAAACAATTTATATATATATATATATTTTTATATTTATTCTGATGATTTACAAATAAAACTATTGTTATTTCACCTTAATATTGCAATATAAAAATTGATGCATGTTTCTATTTAGCCAAATTTTAAGAACATGGAACATAAATACAGCCAATTTGCATGTTTCATAATAGATTCATCACTATATCCTTTTTAATTGTCTATGTTATTACTTATTAAAAAAAGAAATTACAACAAATTGTTTTAGAATAAGAAATTCATTTTTAATAGTATTAAAATTATTAATTACCTGAAATATCTGATAAGTGATAAAGCATATTTTATAAATTATTCAACAGAAATTATAGAAATTAATAGCCATGGGAAGCCTCCAATATTTTTTTTTCAGATTTGAGAAATAAAAAAAATTAGTTTTATTCATAAATTTTTCTTCCAGACTAGACCATGTCAAAAAGTTGTTTTTCTCTTAGATTTCAGAACCAAATATGTCAAATTGTCCTTAATTTTAGAGAGATTGAAGAAATCTTTTTAGATCTCATGTATCGGCAATGCTGTCAGCTATCACCAAAGAAGCTGATTTAGAAACTGATTATGTTGCTACCAAGTCCTAAACATTTTAATTTATTATTATAATATACTACTAAAATAAATAGATACCTGAAAAGTCCAGAACACAGCAAATCTTATGATATTACTACTTCTTTTTTCAAATCGAGCATCTCTCCCAATATGAACTATGCGGTAAAACAAGTATCCAGACAATCGAATTCCCCAAAGGCAAACAAAGACAGTAACCATGAACTGACGGTTATCATAAGACTGAAAGCGATGTTCAAAGATTTAGTAAAATAATTGGTAATCAGTTATTTTTCGTTTACAATAATTAACAATAAAGAAACTTACAGGCTTCAGTTGAGCTTGGCCCAAGAGAAAAGTTGAAACAGCAATAATTATGAAATTTACTCCACCAGCAAAGTCAGTTAGCTTATCATATTGAAAATAAGATGCTATTACAAAAAAAATAAGTTGCATTGAAACTGTTACAATTGCACTGATGGCCAAATGGGTTTCATCTAAAATATTTACAGCCATTTTTCCTTTTATAGTTATAAATATTCTTGTTTGTCAAAATTGTGCTCACAGAGAAAGTTTCTGTCACAAAAAAAAAAAATGTTTCAGTTCATAGTAATGGAACTACCAACTAAGTAACTCTCCAAGTTTTCATCAACAGTAAAATACTTCCCGAAATCAATAGAAGACTTTTTGAAGATATGCTGAAACAAAATTATTAATAAAGCACAATTTAAAAAAAAGAACGGAAAATTATAGTTTTAGAAGATGTACTCTTTGCAAAAGAAATGACAGAAACAGCATCCCTGGAGTATCGGTTAATCAATAAAAGTTATCACGCGAGGTGTTATCAGAAACCTCAATGTAGCCATTTTATATATGGCCAGGTTATAAATATCTCAATGGCTGATGCAGAATAGTGATGGAACTGTTTTTATAGTAGTTAATTGACCAAGAAGTTATTTAAATTGCTATAAATGGCATTTTTGAGGTTATTTGCCGAGAGTCATAAATATCTTAACATCTACCCGCGTATTTCACCGAGGATACTGGTTTCTGCTCTCAACCATTATGGAGAAGCACACCGGCATTTAACTACAGATATAAACCCCAGAGTGGAAGCTCGCTTAAAAAGAAAAGATGGCATTGACGATAGTTGCAGAATCGTTTACAGGGCACCTTATGAAACTTATTGTAAGACTGCTTATGTTATATCGATAGTGTCTTCAACAGTTTTCCCTGCATTGTTCTCTTCTCTAATTTTTAATTATGGATGGGGTAACTTCCCATACACGATAGGTGAATTTACTGTTGTCAACACACAATGGGAAATAGTGGGATTTGCCTTGGGACTTGCTATTCTTATTGGGAATTTGTCCCTAGTTATTTTTCGATATCCTTACCGAATATACAGGCAAAAAAATGGAGATAACTACATTTTAATTTACCAGCATTACTTGCCTTGGAAATATAATAAAGAATGTTTAAAAGCAGGTGAACTTGAAAAAGATAGGGATGTAATCTTTAGCTGGAACGAATCTGTTTATAAATTTAGAGAGCGAAGGGCAATAATTTTAGAGGATAAATTTCATATTCCATCTGACTTTTTTGAAATGTTGAGTGATTGTGAGAAAAAGAGAAAATAAAATTTGTTAATAATGTGATATAATTATTTTTTCTTATATGTCTTAATAAAAGCAGTTGTACTCATTTGTTGATTTTTATTGAAATTTTATATATGATAAATGGATGTTTATGATTAGGTATATTTGCTTCTTACCATGGTTTACCAAAATAAGTCATGTGTTTATTTAGATTGTGTAATAATTGCAGACTAGATTTTTGTTTATATACTGTTGTCCCTCTGTGGGACTTATATTCCCTTAATTACACATTTATGTCCTAAATACTCATATCTGTTTATCAATTAATATGAGAAATTTAAATTATTGATATTTTAATAAAGCCTAGTTATGATGAAGTTTCCACGTAAGTGATTTTCAATACAGGTGTAGTAGGGAAAGAAGGCTATTTCTAAGTTAGGAGACAGGTTAATCCAAATGGAAAGGTTGTGGAAGATAGTTTTGTTTTTGTAATTTGGAGTATGTTAGGATTTAAGGATGATATCCCATCCTCAATATTACTTGCTTATATTGCCCATCCTAATTGGACTTGAAGGTCTTTGTGTAATCACTCCAATAATGGAGTGATAACAAGCTAACATAAGTTAGCCTTCAACAAGGAGCCTTTTTTGTTTAAGGATCAATGCAGAAGTGGGAGAGTGATGGGATGATGTGTTTGAAAGCTTGTTCCATTGCCAGATTTTTCTATGCTTTAACATTGATATTATAAACATTATTGTAAGTAAATTTTGGTTGCCCAATATAGAGGGGCAAGAAATTTGGTTAACTGTTTGTTTTGTTGGGAGACCATTCTTCAATTGTAGATACAGTATTAAAACGTTTATACAATGTTAAGTCTAAAGATATTGGTGATATATGAGAAGAACCCTTCTTTCCACTGAATCCAGACGCTTATTATCTGAAGACATTCATATAAACTTTCAACACAATCCAGATAACGATAGAACTGACTTAGAACAAATTTCTTAAACTTATTCGAACATTTTCAACATTCTGAAAAACCATTAGCCTTCCTCCAAAATAAACCTGTCTCCTCCAAAAAAAACAAACTTTTAAACCTGTCTAACTTGTCTTCCAGTTCCTTAGGCAATAATTCCTACCTTTTTTCCTGGTTTTGCCCCCTTTGTACATACCACCTTACCATTCTAATATCGCAGAACACTAAATAGTCAAAATGCTGATAATATTGATGTCGCAAAGTTGATGACAGTTTCGTCACCAGGTACAATTATTTTACCATGATGTAGCATATTCTATATGCTAATCATCCATCCGAGGAATTGGATAGCAAATAGGATATAAGATCATTAAGTCTGTGTAAATCTCCACAGGGGCATATTGAACCATCCTTCTTTGAAACTAGATGTAGAAAAACCAATTCAGATTTCGGTGGTCGAATTATTGGTCCATGATTTAACAAGAATTGGAAGTCTTACTTTGCTAACTGTAATTTCATAAGGTCTAGCTATTGAATAAATAGCTTTCCGATAGTGTAACTGTAGCATTTTATGCTGGGCTTTTATTCACTATGCATTATGTAGAGTTTGGTCAGATTCAGAAACTTAGCTAAAAGGTGAGCAAATTTTCAAGAATTTGATGCAGTACTAATGATTATCACCATTTGAAATAATTGAAATCTCTCCACGAAGCTGTTTGCCTGTGACATTATCGACAAGCTCCTTTTTTAAAAAAAATCCATTAAAAGATAAAATAGGGCAAAAAATGTGCAAGATATGCTACAAATCAAGAGATTCTTGCAACGAGTAAAACATTTCCCTTATGCATTTGAATAGAAGTTGAAGAATTACCAATTTTGAAGTTTCCCATTATTAATATATCATTTTGCCCAAAGCTGTCTGAGTATTTTTATATTTTTACTTTACCAGGAGTAAATTGTACTATATAGTTTTCTTTTAACCATTAAATTAGTAGGTCCTCTAAAATTGATAAAATTAATTTTACCAGTTTTTCCATGTCTATGGGTAGGTGGTTGAATATATTATTCACATTTTGTGAACATTCTACTGTTTAAAAGGTTTGACAGATCAGAATGGAATTCAAAATATAAAGGGGAGAAATATGTATAATTAGGAAAATCAAAGTAAAAGAGGTCCTCCAGAATTAGGCATTAACAGAAAATAGTGATTCTTTCTAATATATTCATCTATCTATGTTTATATTTCAAATTTGTGATTACCATAATAATGGTACAAATTACCATAATGTTACAATACAAATTTTAAAATAATCAGGGGGAAGGATATTTAGAAGGTGTTAAACATAAAATATAGATTTTTTTGCTCGGGTAGTATTAAGTCAATATCTATATTTCTTATTTGGAGTTTAAAAGATATTAGAATATTACCAGATATGTTTAGAGGAAACCATAAACTTTTTTTTTTTTTTTTTTAATTTGTCTGGATTTCATGGATAATATTATATTGTATTTGAAATTACCTTAAGTTTATTCCCAGCCAATTGGAAAGATGAATGGTAGCCACTCCAATTTAAAAAAAAATTTATTTCTATAAATGGGATTCAAAGTAACCCATATAAACATTTAACTCAAAGCAAAATGCATAAGAAACATTCCTTCTAAAAATTGCATAAATGAAGATTTGAATAAGGTGTATTTATTATTTTATTACAAAGAGTAAAATTAAATACTTCAATAATTTTTTTATTGCCTCTAATTAGCAAAATTATCTTAATTTAATTCTATCTTAAATGAAACTTATGTCTCTTACATAGTAAGGAATTTCAAATTTATATAAGCTATTAAAACAAGTAATTAATGACTCTTAATTCTATTTTATATGTAACAAGGAATAAATAATTTAAATAAAACAAGTCTTAGCAATTAAGGCACACTATCTACATTGTTTAGTAACAAATTATGGTCTAGAGACTAGGGTGTATTAACAATGAGCTTGGGAAAATATAGTTGCGACCATAATCTAATATTTATGACTAAATAAAAATCAAGCATACCATTTTTAATAGTACCCATCCACACTGCTCATAAGCTCATGGAAGCTGATTTTAAGGCAGCAGTAATGGCAGTATCAGCCTTTTCTAGCACATTTCACACTTCAAGAGTTGACATTAAAAAAATATTTTTCAACTTATTTGATGTTTAGAAAAATAAACATTCAAAAAATTAATAGAATTATATATATA
>KZ807087.1:319885-330200 GCA_000696205.2 Oncopeltus fasciatus
TATATATATATATATATATATATCCTTCAAAAAGTCATACAGTTGATCTGCATGAGTTTATTAGGAGTCAAACTTTGATGAGTAATTAAAATTTGGAACTACATCAGTATTAATAGAAATTAGATTAATAAAAAAGACATGACTAACAAGATAAATTTTCAAGAATAATCAGTTTTAGATTTTTTTCTCTTTAATATAATATAACTTTTTAAAAGACTAAAGAATTTTTTAAAGAAAATTATAAAAGGAATCATAGAACAATATTGTCTTATATCATAATTTAAATAAATAGTTACATGGAATATAATACTGTACTGAGTACATAGCAAGCTGAACATAATTTTTTATTGATAGATTGAGACAATATGTTGCCTTTATTTGGATTATTGTTTGCTGAAAATCTGACCATTTGGATGAATACAAATTTTCTATTTGAAAGAGACTATAGGAGACAAGCTATGATTATAGTTAAGGCTTATCTCTTTTTGACATTCTGTGTTCTGCTTTCATATTATAATAAGCTTGTTACTTATAATATATATATAAAGTAACTAGCTTATTAAATCATTGCTTATTTTTAGCTTAGACATTTAATATACCAAGAGAAATGTTGAGTTACACTCCTAAAGAATTATATTATGATAAAATAAAATTATTTTCTTTCATCTTCAGATTTTAAGGAGCATTAGTAAATGAATTCGTAGTTGAGATCTTAGTTTTCACTTTTAAAAATATGACATTAATTTGTATTTGTTTATTATGCTAGATTATATTTATATCTCATTATGATTTTCCATTTTATTGATCATTTATTGTCCACAGTTTAAAAATATGAATGTCCTTCAAAGGATATGTAAAAATTTATTGAGATTATATTATTCAAAGTAAAAATAAAAATCACATACAAAAAGGAGAGAAAGATGACATTTAAATATTTTAGACATTAAAGAATGGTACATAAGCATTATTTTCATCACAACAGCAGAGATTGTTTTCAAATAATAATGATCAAGAAATATTCAAATAATTTTAAAATACTATGGAAGTCAAAATTCTAAAGGTATTAGCTTTTGTAAGTTATAACAATCCTAATTGCTCGTTTTAATTTTTAAAATTACAATTCATCCTTAAAACTATTTTTTTTTAAACAAAATTTCTGCAGCATGCATTTAGAAAAAATAACATAATTAATACCTTAAAATTTCTAGAATAAACATTTTTTACATTTACTAAGAACAAAATTAACTAAAATTCTATTAGAATAAATGTGTAAAATATGGTTCCCATTAACCAAAAATAATTATTGCACATGGATAAAAGATTTGGATATGTTTAATTTTATAATATTATTTAAAACACCAAGATAAGAGTTTTAAACACTGACAGGGGGGGGGGGAGGCTAAATTTACCCATTGGTCATATAAGCTTTTGTTCTTAAATATAAGAAGAATGTTGATCACCAATAACAGCTGTCCTCATAATTAAGTTTAGTAAAAACAACAAATAAAACAATTGTCTGTAAATAGAATTAGTTAGCTATTAGTTTTTCAACAAGCTTTTTTTAGCTATTTCTGAAGGGATAGTGAAGTGCAGCAAAAGATCATGCACTAAAGTAGAGTGTGAAAATGTGTTAAAATAAAAAACTCTTTTCTTCAAAAATGGTTAACTATTTATTATTTTCCTCTTACTGTTGGAATAAGAAGAAAGAGGGTCAATTTTGGCTCTAATTGCAGTTTTATAATTAAAATAACTATATAGGTACTTCTCTAACTAAAAATTTAATGTAACTAGAGAACAAAAAACATCTTGAAGATGATTGTAAATTTGAAACATGGCAAGGAAATAATAAAAATGTTATGAAACTAAAGTGATCTTTTAAAGTTTAAGAAATGAACCTCGCCCACAATTTTTGGACAAGGTTCTATTCACAAATAGCATTTATTAATTAATTTTAAAGCTCAGAGACCTCAATTAAATGCTATATGCAAGGGCCTATTTGCAAGGCATAAGAAAATCCAAGGTTCCATCACTTTCAAATAATCTTTGAAAAAAAAAAAAAAAAATCATGTTAAGCTTTCATTAAGTACATTCATCCCAAAAATAACAGTTCATTAATATTTTATAAAGAATATAAAATTTATATATAATTAATTGCTTTGATCATTAGTCTAAAACATCTTATCTTGAATACAATTTTCTTAGAACATTTAAAATATACATAATAAAACAAGTGATAAAATTTAATATAGCACCAAGGTAGAGATATACAATAAATGTCTTAGTTAGTAACAATGATACAATTATTTTTAATTCCAAAATAATTAACAATTTGAATAGTCAGGTTTCATTTCCTTTCTATATAGAGAAAATATATTAAGTTATTCTTACTCTATGTTATGATATACTCTGATAATAAAATAGAGAAGTTGATATGTTACATAGTCAGATGAAATTGAACAATAAAGGAAGGCTTATTACATACATCAACAGTCTAAAATAAATAAATAATTTTAGCTTTGTATTTCTTCGACGATTAAGCAACAACAAAAGCCTTGAATTTTACTCTTTATTCTACCCCCTACTTATTCCTCTTTAAGATTTCCACATAAAGTGCTTTCTCTTCAAATAACAACTCAATTGCATAATAGGTCACATGTACTTCCTATGTATAAGATATGTGTACTTTCTTTAAGATGCATCTGCAGAGGGAGACCCACAAAGACTATCATTAAACTAGGCACCCTTGACAAATAGTTCCTTGGTCAGTAAATATCTAATTTATCTCGCATTTCAAATAGCTTCTTCCTTTGAAAATGTAACAATGTTATTATAAGAAAAATTAAAATAGTGTAAGGCTAGTATTTTATCAGACTCTTAATAAAATCAAACAATTCTATTTGAAATACATTTTCAAATTTCAATTGAAATTTCATTGAAAGCCTTTATTTTTTTTTTCTAAAAATATAATTTATAAAAAATACATTGTCTATCATATATTTATTAGTTTTAAATAATTAATAATAGGCAAAGAGAATATTCATTTCAACAATTTGGTTAAGTATACACTGTCATCACTAACATATAAACAATACTTTAACAAAAATTAATGAAATTTTAATATTAATAGGATATTTTAGCCTTTGTTCATTTTATAAAGCAAGACAAACTTCATCATATAGGCATTAATGAGCAGAAAGAAATGTCTAAGGATCATAGAAATGATATGAACCATCCTTATGCTTTAAGGTATGGTATATTACCTTATGAATAAGGTCTTCACTAAACTACATTTATAAAATACCTGAACTCAGAAGCCTTTTTAGGGAAGATAGAAACCTGAGACAAATTTGGAAAGAAGTTCTCCAGGTTTAAGAAGGGAGAGTTTCCAGCCAATTTATGATCTGATATGAATAGCTCTGAACCTTACAAGGTTATAGGTAAAGTAAAAATGGCAAGGATTTAAAGGGACTGAAATAAAAAGTATTAATGGAAATTCAAAAAATAGAGAGTAACTACAATGGAAAAACAGGCACAATTCATTCATTTCTTTTGTATACCTGTAGCAGACAATAAACCATGGTTGACTCTTATTTTTGAAAGTATACACTTCTGATATACAGCCATCAATAATAGTAATGGATTTTATTTATCTTTATCTATACAAAATTTAAAAAAATGAAAGCAGTTATGCGAAACAGTGGAAAGAACATAGGAATCCAAATCAGTCTTAGCACAGTTAACAACCAAATGTTACTTACTGACCCACACTACATTGATACTCCATAAGGGAAGATAAGACAAACAGGAAGATGCCATCCTTGTAATAAGTGACATCACTTTATATCACAAATGGCTAGGGAATTTCCCTCTTGGTGATTTTTATTTAACTAACGGTAGTAGATTTTTGACAGGCCGAAGCAAGAAAAAAGAACCTTAAAGAAAAGAATAAGAACTTAATGGAAAATAGTTCCAAACAGAAGATGACTGATTATTAATATTAAGTTGAGGCCCCTATGACAATGGAGAGAAATTATCTTAATACTAATAGCATGATCCAAATGAATGATGAACAATAATAATAATAATGCAAAACATAAGTAATCCTTTAACATGAAACTCCAAACATTTCTGATAAACAATGGTTTGGCACAGAGGGATTAACTTATGGGAGTGATGATTGTGAATATTAATCATAACAGTTAACAATGGACATTTAAAAGAGCCCTTCATGACAGCTTTTCTTATATATTTCTGTGCACTGTACGATATTTCTTTGAAAACTGAGATAGATGTCTACTAAGGTCAGTAGATATAATCTATCCTTAGTTACATAACTATTGAAAACAACCATGAATCATTATCATCATGGAAAATAAGTTCTTAATTCCATACATCAATACTTATATTTACATATCGGAAGACAATTTTACAATTAGTTATTAAAGGGAGTTTTCTTTATTGCCAAGAAAATAGGAACTTCCCTAAATAATTATATTTTACAATTATTAAAATTATTAGTAAAATGAATAAAATAATAAATAAATAGAAAAAAAATCAGTAGTTTTGTCTCCTTATCAAAAATTACAAGCTACTGGAATGTTAAGGTTCTGACAAGTCAATGGGATAGGAAAACTGGGTGTTGATATTGTGATTCTGCAGTATACTTCTATGTTCCCTTTGAAATGAATTGGCAAGCTGAAACATTCAAATGAATATATTATTTTCCAAGTCATATCAAATTAAAAAAATTATGTTAAAAAAATAAAACAAAAAATATTTATAACAAGCTATTAGGTTAAGCAATAAGGAACATGAGAAATGAATAAAGCAACTGTAAAAATTGATACATTATCCTAGAATGCAAATAATGATAAAAAAAAAAAAAATGAATCCAGCTAAGAAGTTTTTATAGGAGAAAAAAGAGATTTTAAATCTTAAATTTTGAAAATATTGTAGAATTATTTATTAAATAATAACTTTTTGTAAATAAAAATATAAACAGTCTAATAAAACCTTTAACTAATAAAGGCATTAATTTTATAAGATTGGATGGATTATAAATGAAACAGTATACTCTTAGTGCTTTAAAAATAAAGAAGCTTCAAAAAAAGGAAAATAATCTTTTGAATTTTAATTACTACTCTTTAATACAATACTAAGTAAATAAGAAGAAATAACATAAGCAGCTTTGTAATATGCTAAATGTTTTTAAAATCACTGAATTTGAAGTACTGAAGAGATAAATAAATATTTGGCCTGGACAAATTTTACAATAAACCGTTATAATCAAAAGAAAATAGGATGGAGGAAATCCCCTTTAAAATTTGACAATTTCAAATGCTGATAATTAGATGTGGTATTTAATCCCATGATAATTTTATACAAGAAATGCAAGGGAATAGAATAAAAAAATCTTACTTAGCCTTAGCCGGAACTTGAACCCGGATTTGAGTCCTGGCTGAGGTAGTAAGATTTTTTTATTCTATTTCCTAGCATTTCTTGTTTAACAATTTCAGTTTTAAAAACTTTCAAATATGAATATCTCTGAAAATACTGAACATGTATTTTTTTTTTAACTATACCAAATTTGCTAGGTATTTATTATTTCTAATTTATTTATTCTAAAAATTCCATTCATTCCAATCTTCAACTTGGAAGAGATAGGAAAAACATACCAATACTCTTTGTTATGATTTTGGGGGTAAATGTTAAAAGGTAGTTAATAAATAAAATTGTTGAAAGGTAAATGTAATTAATAATTATTGTTATGGGTCAATGATAATTAAGAACAAAAATAAATTAAAGGTAAGTTTAATATGATTAATAATTACCTATACTAATTACAAACTAGCCTACTGCCCTTTCTAACTAATGCATAAATAAATAGAAATAGAAAATATAAATGATTTACAGCTAATAAAAATATATAAAAATGAACTAAATATACTTATTTCCAATAAGGCCTCAAAATAACTAGTTCATTAATTTCACTTATCCCCTCACTGTAACTGGCAATGCAAAGTCTACAACCAGCCAAGGCTCTGAGAAACGTGATCTTACATGGATCTGAACTGATCACAAATTGAGACTAACCAATCACTGACTGGGGGGATCTCTGATGAGTTGCTTTTATAAGAAGATTTTCATTAGGAATTCCTGCTCCCCTCTTCAGACAAAGAAAGCCTCTGGCATCCTTCAAATGGCCCTTTCCCCTTTTTTTTTTATTTATTTTTTTATTCTATAAAAGGGCAAATGAGTTCTGTATCAAGTATATAGTAGTTAATCTATTAACATAATTCAAGATTCTCCAATAAAATTCTTTTGAGCAAGTATTATTTTTATAGCAATCACAATTCCAAAACAAGGGTTGTAAATAATCAATAACTTGTATTTAAAATACATTTAACAATTTTGGAAATACTTAAGTAGAAGAAATTAACAAAAAGAAACCTCAGAATTATTGGCTAGTAATTTTGCAGAGTTCTGACATATTTTTAATCTCAAAAAGTGAAATTTGACTTAATTAGTCATATTCCACAAACTATTAGCTATTAACATTAACTATTCAGTTCTAATTAGTCAACTACATCTTCCCTTCTCCCACTGCAATTACTTCCAGCTTTTTATTACTAATAATAGTAAATAATAGTAATAATAATAGTAAATTGTAGTAAATAAAACACTAAAACTTCACACACTTTTACTTACTAAAGGTTTTAAAGATAAATGCACAAGGAGAGTAGATATTTCATGATCTTCTGAATAGCCATTTTTTAAAGGAACACTACGATATCCTGTACGCAACCCAATGATCTGGAAAATAAACAACATAAATATGGAAAATTCAATAGCTACAAATGAAATATAAAATACCAAGTAAAAATAACCCATTGAAAATTAAAATAGAAACAGTCAAAACTTTAAAATGTTTTTTTTTTGTTTTGTTTTTTACCATAGAGATTATTGGTAGAGAATTTGTTGGGGTTTGGTCAAGTTTGATCAAAAGTCATGCAAATTTTTTCAAGGTGACAATACATCCCTCCTCGCTTTCAAGATAGCCCTGGAGCCCTGCCTCAATATAAGGCAAACTGTCGGCAGATAATAATAAATACTTTTTTTATTATCAACCTTGAAGGAATCTGAACAAATTCTCAACTAGAAAAAATTTTATTTTTAATACTAAAAATGAGAGAATACATAAAAAATTACAGACGAAAACCACTTAATGTAAATTATTGTAATAACAAAGTTCTCTGTATATACATTGCAAATGAAAATAAATCAATATTCATCAATAGGTTCCATCAAACTGGTGCAATATCCATACATACATTAAATACATAATATACAGTATATACTATACATAATAACTATAATAGAAATAATTAGTAATTTTTAACATTAATACTTACTAATTTAATTAACAAATTTCAAACATTCAAAATATCAATGTATATGGTTTTTCATTATTTTTTTTAGATGAAGAAGGTTCTGTCCTTGAATTACACATCTGTGAAAGGAGGGTTTAATTCTGAAGAATGGAAGAGAGGACACTGCTTGGTTCAGAAATCAACTGACAGGAATAACGGAATTTGGAAAATAAGTGGCCTGACTATCAATGGCTTTCTTTATAATGTACTTTGAGAACAAGTGGCTAATCTGAATTCATCTTTACAGAGCTATTTCCCCTTCATTCTTATAGATTCTTTTCTTTCTCTTAAATTTCTTAATTCCTCTTAAAAAGCTTCTAATTTGATTTTCTTGCTCAATATATAGACACCATATCACATTGCCATATTCTAGAACACTTCTCACAAGGGCTGAGAGGTCTGTTACCTTTGTTTACACATATTTAATAACCCAGAAGGGTTTTGTCGCAAAGCCGAAAGGTCTAGTAGTTTTCTTTCATAAATATGAATGTTGATAAATGAAAACTACTGAACCATTACAATTGCCATAATAAAGATAAAAACATTTGGACACAATTTTCTTGCGAAGCAAATAGAAATAGTTATTTATTTTTATTAAAATTTGTTGTTCCAAACAGTTCTTAGCAAAAATTTGTAAGATATTTTGTAAAAGCAAGCATTCACTTTGGGAATTGAGAGATCTATTTTGGAATAAATCATTAGCGATTTTTCAAAGTAAAATAATTTTAATCCTGTTTTTATATATAAAGATAAACATGTTATTTGACTTCAAATCTAATTCTAATAGTTAGGAAAAAAACATTCAACGGTTTAATGTTTTTTACAGCAATTTTAATAACATTTTATTATACTAATATAGAGAGTTTATGTATAGAATAATAGATTTATTTATTAGTTATACACACACACACACACACACACACACACACACACACACACACACACACACACANTATATATATAACTCTTATATTATTAATGAATAAACAAAGACCTATGGCCCAAGATTGAATCCCTGAGGTACATCAGAGATAGCAAGAAATTTCTTTGAACTTATTTATCAACTGCATTTATTAAAGGCATTTTTGAGATGTGGTTGAAATCATGATAGCAAAGGGTTGGTTATGCCTAGTTGTTGGAGCATTTTTAGCAGGTGATAAGAAGGCATATTTAAAGTCAATGAACAAGGTTTACATTTCACATCCATCATCCAAAGCTGTCGTGAAAAAGGCAATTGATCATAATTGATAATTATTGATCTATATAGAAGAATACTAGTGAGGAGAAAATATGTTTCATATGGGAAATAAGAATTACACAATATTTACTGAATAATTTTGCTGGAGGCTAATTATAGCAATTGGTCTGAAGTCTTTCTAAGTTGCAAGTTACTGCTTAAGATACTTAGCATTTTTTTGGAAAGTACCCAATATAAAGCTTTTGTTAGATTTTTAAGATAATGACACACTAATGAGGGGGTCTGCCATAATAAGAGAAAGAAGAATGAAAGCCATTTCAATTTTACAAATAATATTTATAATTGTCTAGATTAAATGAAAAATGGATATTGAAAAAAAAAAAAAAAAAAAAAACTTAAAGCACTTTTGTTTCCTACCAAATAGTTTATTCTGCATTTACATTTCGAATAAGCACCTAAAAATGGTTTGGACATTTTTGTGATTATAAAAATTTAAAAAAGCAGAAGTTTGGTAGAAATTCATATAAAATATTGTGGAATCAAGGAGAAACAAATAGGAAATATACTACTTTTTTTTTTATTCAAGAGAAAAACAAAACAGGTTTCAAAAATTTCATTAAAAATAATGACATCACTTATTATCAGAAAAAAATTGCTTCCCAATCAACACACAGCAATTAGATTAATACTGTACAATTCATTAATAGAACTATATAAGCTTCAATATAAAAAAAATTCTGCAAGCAGCTAATCAACTTTTAGGCTGTGAATATTGATTAAATAATAAAATGACCTCCTATAATAATTTCAGGCAAATAGTATTTTTTTTTTTTTTTAATTCAAAGCACTATTTTAAAAAATTTCTTATTGAATTAAGTGGCGTGATGGAAAATAAAAACAACTTAAAACTACCATTTTTTATATGGATCACATAAGAAGTGTCACATTTTTTACAAAATATTTTTCCCTTGCACAAAACAAAGGAATATGAGATTTTAAAGCAATGAGCACTCCTTTTATGAGTCAATTCTAGGTCCCTACTATTTCCGAATAAATTGTTCAATTTCATTTCCAATAGTTCCAACAGCTCAGTTTCCAATATTTTTATTTAAAAGTGTTTCTGTAAACATAAATGCATCAATATCAACAAACTTTGAATTGACAACAGTTTAACTTAGGATGGAGTTTTATGAGATAAAAGTACTCAGCAGGTTACAATACTGGTATTTCCTCCAATATTGAAATTTCTCTGTATATTAAAAGACAAATAATCTGCATTACTTAGGTAATCCAATTTCAATGAAGCTGAAACCCATCTTTATACAGATGATTCTAAGATAGCAGAAACATAACATTGAACCAAGAGCAGTTCCACATAACAAGAGAGATATAACTTATTCTTATTCTGTAAGAATAGTTATATCTCTCTTAGATTATATAATGCTGTGTTTCAGGCAGTGATTTGTAAGTCTAAAATAGCTCAGGAGAGTAAACAACAAATGGAAAAAACTTCAGTTAAGCACGTATTATGTATCAGGGCTGTCTGGTGTCTTAGAAAATGATCAGTCTTGTATGTAATATTGAAAAAATATAATTCAGCAGCTCCACAAAGTTTTTATTAAAATATAAAATTGAAATGGTAATGTAATCAGGGTCAAAATAATTATTAAAACTAGCGATTAAGTGA
>KZ807087.1:340576-354129 GCA_000696205.2 Oncopeltus fasciatus
CTTATAAATATTTTTATATAATGAATGGATCACATTTTTGTCTTCTCAGTGCAATTATTGAAAAAAATTAGAAATTTTTTAAGTACCTCATCATGGTGAAGAGCTTTTTTTTCCTGAAGGAAATCTGGGATAAGGAGAAAAATACTTTAATTTGTAATCATTACCAATTTTTAGGGCATAGCATAATTCAAGATTAACTATGATGCCAAAAGCATCATCACAGAAATTACCACGATTCTTAAATAATTCTCCTAATCATTTCAAATTAAAATTACAAAATGATACATAATAAATACTATAAATAATAAATAATTGGTCTCAGTTTTGTTTAATCTAACAAAAGAAAAAATAAGCTAACATAATAATATAAAGTGATATCTCTTATAGAGTTAAATTGTAATATATATAAGTGTAATAATTAGACTAATCTTTAGACCCCATAAACACTTAATGAATAATAAAAGGATTTGTAGTCTGAAAAGGTACATACTTCATGTTGGCTTTTTAGAATGTAGAGAGAAAAATAAACGAATTTGCTCAGGTGGAGCTTATGTTATACAGGTTTTGACCTACAGACAATTGGAATCTTATTTTACACTGTTTTTATAAAATAAAACTTATAAGTATTGAAACTAAAATAAATTACCTTAGAAGTAAAACTGCTTGGATCCATATATCCTGGAGTACCAAATACAGTGCCATCATCTGCTTCCTGAAAATTTTTTTTTAATTATCAAGGTGTTACAACTAATTATTTTATAAAATACTCACAAATCATTATTTAATTATAACTAAATTGTTAAATAATATTGTGACATGCTAAAAACCATTAAATAAATAAAAAATCTAGAGTTTTGACCAAGGAGATCATTAGTAGAGAATTTGTTGGGGTTTGGTCGAGGTTAATCTTAGAAAATATCATTTTTTAAAAAAGGTTTTTTTTTTATATTATCTGTCGATGTTTCGGATTACATTCTAAGCCATCTATAGGGCTGTTGTAATAAAATGTCATAAGAAAACTTGAAAAAATAAAAAAGTATATGATTTACATTATTATTATTACATAAACTTAACACAACTAAAAGTAAAGTGATATGAATTGCTTCTGAAAACAATAACTATATGTGTTCATATAACTTTACTACATCTACTAATCATGAGGGCGAGAGGAGAAAGGAATCTGTTGAGAGGTAAGAATTAGAAATTGGAAAACGTAAGATGGACAGATGAAGGATGGGCGATGTGAGGTGGTAGACATAAAGGTAATGTGGCCTCCATCAAAGGGACAATTTCAGTAAAAATAGGTAGGAATTATTTTGGATAAGTAGCCTGAGGATCTAGTAGGCAGTTGGACGGGTTGATTTAGGAGGAGGGCTGAATTAAAAATTAAAAAAAAGGATAATTATTTCAAAGAATAGTTAATAAATTAAATATTTCTTGTCTGCGCTTCTAGGGTGTCCAAGAATATTTATAAATACTTCTTCCAGGCTTGATCATGACTGGAAAAATGATATTTTGACAAGATTTCGTGATGGGCTTGATTTCTATGCTACCTGGTTTTCTCTAGAATAATTCTTGAGAAAGAAAAGCTGTTTTATGGTCATCTTCTCTACTTGAAACTTAACAGAAAAACCTCAATAGATTAAGGTTTCCTTTTTAAACCTACATGACAGAAACTGAGTTAAAAAACCCAACTTAAATTTTGGAAAATGTAGTCTTTGAATGCTGCAGTCTACATTCAAAATCCATAGATCTTTAATTTAGGCAGAAAAAAATATTCTAAAGCTGATTAGCAAACACTTGTTTCATCATAGAAAAGTATGCACCGTGAAACTATCTTATGTTGCTTCATTAGTTCAGCGGGGTTTATATAATTTAGTATTGTATTGATTCTTACATAGTTTTTGATTATTGATCTATGTTATCAGTTTGAAGCCAATGTGAAAAACAAAATGGCCAGAATAATGACTTGACTCATTCTAAATGTTTCCAATGTTTACCATATTGGATCATAAAATTAAAAACTAATAAATAAAAAATTCAAAAACAACTAATTAATAAAGAAGGAAATTTGATAAATGACAACTTTTTAAAAACATTTAACAGGGGGCCTTGATAAGATTGGCAAATATTAAATAAAATTATGTTGATTAATAGGTCTATTACTCTCATCCCATGTTGTATCAGTTATTAGTATAAAACTTTGTTTTGCGATAATCCCCAAAGAACACTGCAGTCATATTCTAGAAAATTCATATTCAAAATATATCTGAAAAGTGCAAATTAAAGAACTGGCTAAATCATGTCTAATCAAACTGGAATCGACTAGCAATTCTATTTCTAGTAGTATGTAGCAGTATGTTCTGGTAGTATGTAGTATGCAAACTACACGGTATAATTTTGCAGGAACAATTTTTTTAGTAGTATTTTATCAAACCATTTGCTGATAGCATTGCATTTATAAATCACTTTTACAACAGTTGAAAATTAATGTAGAGGACAGTTTTCATTAGTAAGAAAAATACCAATTAAAGCATTTGAAAAGAACATTAAATAAAATTTCATTTAGGAAGAAAAGCTAAAGATTGAACATACATGACTTAATTGCTTCATATATGACTTAAACCCAGAAAATTTATCTGGCAGTGCTAAAAAAAAAAAAAAAAAAAAAAAAAAAAAATAGAGAGAAAACCATTAAATGAGTATAACAATAACATTTTTAACATTTAATTCATTTTTAGCAACATAGTAAAACTCAAAGAGGTATATTTAGAATGTCATATGCAGATTCATTTTGCTTTTGAAGGAATTAGTACACAAGATGAGTAGGAACCAGACTCAGAACCATTGATATGCAAAAGCTGGCCCTCATTCCATTATTTTTAACATAGTCTTGTAAAGGTTGCATAAAGACAAATGACCTTCTACTATTTGGGAACTTAAGAAAAATAAAAAAAATTATAAAATTAACTCTTACTTTCTTCATTCTTTTTTTTTTTTCGTTAACAGTTCAATTTATTATGGTCAATCAGATTTGTCTTGTGAATCAATCCTTCTTCCTGCCATTTTTAAAATAATGGCATAAACTCAACAAAAACTTTCAATGAATTTTAAAGTTTTGAAACACAAATTAGTAAATGTATTAAATTTAATTTTGTTGTGAAATGTAAGCTAAAATGTCTAACCACATTTTTAAAATTAATTACCCCAAAGAAAATACTATTTATTACAAATGCAGTTCATTGTTAACCAGATAGTAAACCCATTTAGAACATGCTCATGCTCCAATAGAAAGGCATAAGAAAATCCTATAAGTATTATTTAAGTTACAATTAGAGTCAACATTTTTTAAATTATTATTTGTGAACCAGGAGTTACCAAACCAAAAGAATATTGAGTACATTTTAATGCATCAACATTTTTTTTAATTTCTGTCTAAGAAAACATGATTCAAGATTGTATAGTGCTAGATAATGGTTTTAAAAAATGTTAAATGAGAATTTTCTTTATAATGGAATATCTAGATTACTTGGCATTACAATAAATAGTCTATACATGTGGGAGCAGTTTGAACTGAGTGAATTTTCTTCTGTTTGTATGTAGAAATTAAGCTTTTTAAGTTATTTTTGTCAGTGGTAATTGCATAATATTATTTTAAATTAAAGATTTTACCAATGAGGATTTATTTATGAACGGTTCATAAGGCGGGGATTTTAGAATTTCTGGATTAATCAAAATGTGTATATTAAAAAAAAAACTTGTTATGTAGGAACAGCATAAAACAAACTCATGTTTCATTAAAAATGGACATAGATAAGAATAAATTATGGAGAAATTTAAGTTAATGAGACTGGCTCTAGGCCAACCTGGACGGAAAAGATGGAGAGGGGAGAGCAACCCACATACGAATATTTATCCCTAGTTCGTTCTTAAATATCTTCCTTGTCATGATCTTTTTATAAAAATGAAATAAATCTATATGTTAGAAAATCATATGTTATGCATGAAATATTTTTAAAAAATTTCATACTCTAATAATAGCAAAGAAATTAAAGATTATTCACTTTGGTCTTCCCTAAACCCCTTCACCCCCACCTCCTTCCCAGCCACTCTCAGCCAAAATCTACTTCTCTCAACAATTTATAAAAAAAGCCTAAATGCCAATTTCTTTTCTATATTAAAATTTGTAACTAGTGAATCTGTAAATAAAGGGAAAGTGACATTCTTGCTATGATTTTGTAAAATGTAAATTTTTGATATTTTACTTTTATTTTTTATAATAATGATTATAATCCTTTGGAGTTTAACAATTTAGTCACAACTGCACTCGTGATGTTTAAAATTAAGTATTCGTTGATGTCTCAGTAACAATTCAGTGAAAAACTACCCAATTAGTTCATTCTCAGAGGGAGGAGAGAGGGGAGCCCACAAGAGGAAGGACCATCTAACAGACAGAAAATGGTCAACTCCTGTCTCTTCTAATTTCCTGATTAAATTTGTGACTTTGGTTCTTGATAGAGGTCTACTTGTGTGGGCGCCAATCAGAGTCCAAGAGCTGGTAGAGGACTTAAGCCCAGAGGCCNTAAAAAAATTTTAAACAAGATATTAAGATGAAAATAGAGAATAAGTAGAAATTTTATAAATATATTCAATCATCTAAGTGTTTCTTAACCCAACTTCATACTGGAATAGGTTTATCAACTGCTACCCTTCTTCAAGTCTTAAATACAATTAGAAACAACACATAAAATTAGAAATAATCATTATTTAATGTTTTTTTTTTTTTTTTGAGATTATAACAAGAGCTGATTCAGAAAAGAGAAATCATGGATATTAAGTGCCTCAAAGCATGTAACTCAGAAAATCATGCTTTGAACAAGCTATAAGTCACTATTTAGATATGCATGAAGAAAATAAGAAACCTAATTTTTTTTTATTAGAGGGTCCCAAAAGTACTTTGGCCAAGCATCCTCAAATCACTAATTTACAAAACCCTATAGTAAAATTTGTTATTCTACCACTGTGTATAGAATTACCAATACAGAGTGTAGACAAAAGTCTCACATTCCTATAAAAAAAAGTACAACAAACTTTTTTATAAATCAAAAATTAATCTGACAACAATATTTCCTTATCTCTAGTAATGCTATAACAAGAAAAATATTAGAATTTATTATAACTCTATTTATAGTACCAACTAAGGAGCAGATTCAAAGATAAAGTATTCAGGTAGAGTGGGGCTAAATGGAAAAAAGAGATTGACAATTTTGTCATATGACTTTAGACCTTTTCTTCCAATTTAGAAGATAGAGAGAGGGTTGCCAGGGTAGCTCATGGGATCAGTCGGCATCTCACAGTCCTAGAGCTGCAGGTTCCAATTCTACCTTGGGTGAGCTTTTATCGATATAGGAGCTTCTCCTGAGCTAAGGATGTTTAGAATGGAATGGCAACATGTAGAGAGCCCCTCTCTCCATGACCCTATGAGGGTGAAAGGGAGGCTTAGATTAGAATTTAAAAATAGCGAGAGAAACCCTTTATTGTCACTTAAGTCCTTTCTTACAGAAAATTTACAATAGAGAGGGAGAGAGAGATTGAATGAAGCAAGATGAATTTATGGTTCAGAGGCTTAAAAGAAAAAAAAAAGAGGCTATCAAAATTAACTATTCAAAATGAGATGAAAGAGCCATCAAGGTATATGAAATATTTAAACTGAGAAAGTATGAATAATTATAAATTTTACAAATGAAAAATAATGGGATGAGAAAAATAAAATAGTTAAAAAGTATTTTGTTTTGTTATTACCAATGTTTTGACTTAACTTGTAAATCATAGTCAGGGTGATAATGATGTATGGAGAGATAAGTCAGCAAAGTGACCATAAACCTCCCTCGGAGATCTTCCTATACATCATTATCCCACTGATTAAGTTAAGTTAAGTCGAAACGTTGGTAATAATAAAATAAAATAGTTACCCAATAATTTTGGAGTATTTTATTTTTCTCATCCTAGCTGAAAAACTGATAAATTTTTCATGCACAATACGCAACGGCCAACCAATTCACTAACCATATACATTTTACCCCATACAAAATAATTAACTATGTGGCTTTTGAGTAAATTAGTGGTGCCTAGAAAATACAAAAATATTTTGTACCAGTCCACTTACTGACCAATTGCTCTTAACTAAAATGAACAAATGACAATCATTGAATGAGTTATATCAGAAAAAAAGTGAGTTATAATTTACAAAAAAAAAGAAAAACTGTTTTAAATTCTGCTTTTGAAAAATGGGGATCTATTGATCTGGATGATATTAACAACACAACTGATTGATAGATGCTTAAGAAAATTTTTTGAAAATTTATTAAGATGAACTTACTGAATGTTGAAAATAAGAGGTGGACTCTCTTGGAAACTAACCCATGAACACTTGTTTGGGCCAAAGAACCTTCAAGAATATAGACACCAAAAGGAAAAGTTCAAAGGAAATAATACTCCATTCAGTTTCAGAATAACATTGCTGCAATGATGTACTTGTTTGCTCAAAAGAATAAAAAACATATTTCTTTCACTGACTTCATTCATTTTTCATACTACACAGTTTCCAGGTCAAGGAATTTGAAGATAAAAATCCTTTTTAATTTTAAATTACTTAAGTTTTAAATAAGTTCCCAAATGAAATATAGCTTTTATTTATTTTTAGTACCAAATGGAATATATTTAAACAATCCATGATCCCACAATGGTGGAACATTATCATATAAATTATGGCTTATGATATATTTTTGGTTAAAGAGTTACACTTGAATAAGAGGTAAAAATCCTTTGATACTTATTCTTAAGAGAGAACATTATTACTATTCATATACTACTATAAAGGAAAATAAAATATTTGATGCATCATTACAGAAGTTAGAAAGCATAACTTTCAGGTTCAAATTCAAATGACAACAAATGCCCTTTTTAAAAGTAGTTCTGATATTCTTTATCATTTATTTTAGTCCTATTCTGGTTATTACATAAGAACTTGATATATACTTCTTATAAAAACAACTTTTTCTATGAAATTAGAGCCATCGTGGACCTCCTTCCTGTGATAGGTAATAACTGTCAATTAACTGTCTTAAGTATTAAGGGAGGAGAGAAGAAGGACTAATCAATTACCCAAATACTCTTTAAAAATGAATAAGATTTGGAATTCTTATTTGAGTAATGACAAAATTATTGTTGAGATCACATATGTGAGATGACTGACGTCTAGGTTCCCAACTAGCTGAGGATTTTCATAAATTCTCCTTCTATTCTTTTACAGAAAATTTCAAAATGTAATTTTTCAACTCATCTTTATTTCTGGTATTTTTATTTTACAAATTAGAAACAATGAACTAATATAGTCTAGACAGTTATTTAAAAAAAAAAAAAAAATGCTATCTTCTCATAAATAACTATTATTCTTTATTATTGTCTCAAATAATATTCTTCCTTTATTTACATTTTCAGCATTTCAGACCTTCCAACATTCATTCACAAGCATTCATAATTATTAAATTAAACTAACTTCAATTAATAGAGATAGGATAAACATTCCTACAATTTTTTATTTTTGACCGTATTTAATTAATTTATTTTACTTTGTTATATATATATATATNAGCGACTTTTTGGGTCCAAAAATGCAATGTAAAGTTATACCCAAGGATATAAAAATATTACACAGTCACTCAGAGTTGAAAGTTATCAAAACATAATAATAATGTGTAATGGAAATATTAAAGCATTAATAAAGAATAGTTAAATAACTAAAAAAGCAATTCTTTGAAATTATAAATCTCTCATGAAAATTCAAAATCTCAAAAAAATTGAACTAATTTTTTGAAAATTGTTAAACCAATCATGTCAAGCTAAAACAAAACTGAACATATCACTGTTCTTTTTCAGTACATGGAAACAATTATTATTTATATAAGTTTATAGGCCATCTTCATGAAATAAAATCTTATTTTATTTTATAATGTAAACTATTAATCAAATGTTGACTGTTGATAATAAAGAAATTAAATTAAGTTATTTTGGAGTACAGGAAATAATGTCAAACTTTCCAGTTATTACATGAAACTCAATTAAAATCAGTATTGGCATAGTAAAAATAAAATTTGGTCATATTTTACTTTTGGTTACATTTCAAAGAAAATTAATTTAGTTTATACTGTATTGGATGCACACTTTATTCTTCCTATTGGATGATTTTAGTTGGGGTTCGGTCGAGGTAGATCCAAAAAAATACAAATTTAAAAAAAAATACATTTTTTTTTAATTTGTATTTTTTTTTTTTTTTTGAAACTTTCACTTGATCAAATTAGTCATTTACTTTTATGCCCATTTTAAATGAAACATGGGAAATTCGCTTTGTGATGGACATTTTTAAAACAGTGGATGCTTGAGAAAGGACAGAAATTTTCATATAGTAGGTTTAACCATTTCTGAAGTAGAATCAATAGAGGTGGATAAAAAAAAAATTTTTTTTTTTTGTGACATTGCATCTGTATGAATAGCTTAATTTCTAAAAAAGAAATATTTCGAAATACTATAAGATTTAATAAACAAATGAGTGATAGATTAAATATAAGGTATGTTTAAACTGATATTAAAGTACTCAACTGGTATCTTTACTGAAAATATTTCTTAAAAAAGCTGCTCGACAACTTAATTAAATTTTTTTTTCTCTAATGGTTATTGAAAAGATATCCTTTGAAAAAACACACTATAAGAATTGTATAACATACCTACAAGAGTTTTTGATGGATAGAAGTAGACAGGAGAAAGGCAGGAGCAAAAAACACTTTCTTGTCTCCAGTCAATTACAGTGCCTTAAAGGTTTTTTCTAGGTATGACCACCCTATCAATTTTTTAAAGACCTATCCATAAATAGGAATTCATGGTTGAATGAAAATGAATCTGTCACACACCTAGTATACCATAAATAAGTAAGTTGATTCAAAAGGCTAGTCATGGGAAAAAATAATTTTCATATAAAACAGTTGCAATAATAAACATTGAATTAATATAAGCACTTATTTTAATGCTATATAATAATAAAAAAATTAAGATTAAAATAATTGCCTAATCTATAAAACCAGCAAGTAAAAGGGAATAAACAATGCAGTGACATAAGTTATGTAAATCATAAAGAGGGAAGAAAAATGGTAGAGGAAAAGAATTAGGTAGGAAAGGAGAAGGAGAGGGGACATGAGGGAAAGAGAGAGTGAGAGGGAGATTAGTAGAAAATTGGTTTTCATCCCTCTAAACATGATTCAATGAGTAAAAATTTATTGAAGTTGATTATTTTTTTAAAGTGTAATATCCCAATTGATCATTAGTTATAAAGACAAAAAATTATTTTGAGCTAAAAATATTTTTTATAAGAAGTCTTAACTATTTAAATATTTATCACAATTTTGTAATTTATGCAAGTATATGAAGGATCAAGCTTTTGTAATGAATGATTCGAAAACAGAGACAGAAGAAGAGTTAGGTACAAATAGATTCATCAATATCATTGATAATGATGATTACTGGTCAAATGATGTTCAAAGTACACTTTAAAATAAATGAAATACTATTAAGTCATATTTCATGGTGCAATATCTGAGGAAAAAACATAACCATAACATATGTTTAAACTATTACAATACTAAGTGAGTTTAATATTTTATACATTTAAGTCAGATTTCACAGTAAATCAATAACTATCTTTGATTTTTAAAACAGATGGATGCTATAATGGTAGACCAGAATATTTTTATGATTTAATAAACTTCAATTTCTCCTGTGTCATTAATTATTTATAAGAGTAAAATTTTACTAGTATGGTATCTTTTTTAAATTAAATTACAGGTAAAATTTTAACCAATCATTAATTATTACTATAACATAATATTGATCCTAACTTATATGATATTAAATGACTTAAAGGAAACCATAATTACATTAACCTGATTAGTATTTTGTCTTTGCATTACTAGGTCTTAACAGACAATAATATGATTGATTAATAATAATAATAATAAAAAGAAAAACTCTTTTTCCTTTTTTCCTGATTTTTTCATCAGTTAAATATATTAATTGATGAAATATCCATTTTGAAAATATAGATAACTATTATTGACTCTTCATCAAAATAATTAACTATATTAAGCTATTAAAATAAATAATTGCATATTACAATTATTGGATATGACATGTGCTATATACTTATTGTTTTCAGTTTTTCTTTTAACATTTTTTTCAGAAGTCTGAAAACACACTCACTCATGCACGAAAACAAGAACTAACATACATAAACAAAAGCAAATAGACAATCAAACAAACATTGAAGAACAATTATTGCAGTACAGAAATATTTTGTTCATAAGTAATTATAAACAAAATATTTTGTTTATGTCAAATACTATGCATTGAAGCACGGTATTTCATTAGATCATTAAAACTAATGATCACTGTTGCATTCTAGCCTTTAATTTATATTACTCATTCTCTTAAACAAGAACTGTTAAATTGTTAAGTATGCTTGTAGGTTTTACATACATTTTATTCATTCTCATATACATGAAATATAAAATTATTTTGTTGTTAAAAAAGTTTATAGATTCAATAATTATTTAATTTGTCATACATTTTCAATTATGGGCTTGAGTGGACTGTTCATCTGTATAGAACGATGAAGAAAAAAAAAAAACCAAAAAAAATACAATATTTACGGTCCTCAAAAGTATATTTTCTTTAATGATGTTTTGGACTGGTCCATAATCACCTACAGCGACTTTTTGGGTCCAAAAATGTTTTTTTGAATCAATGGAAAAAAAAAAAAAATAAGACAAAACATTCATACATAATTTTAGAGCTTATTAAATTTATTACAGATAAACTAAAAAAAATCTACATGTTGCTTTAAAATAAAGAATGAGTGTCTTGTAATTTTTCTCCAAAATGAATTAGTTAAACCTGAAAAATCATAAAAGATGATTACTGATTGTTATTGTCTCAAAATGCTTTAAAATAATGTAGAATCAATGGAAAATTCTTTTAGGACTTTATTAAAGATTTTAAGCAAATTGTTAATCTTTTGACAATTTATAATGCTCATAAAATGTAGTATGTAATTACTTATATCACTCCCAAGTATAGTTAGCAAACATTTCGAATAATACAATAATCTAGTAACATTCAGATTGATCAATAAATATAGTATATATAGCACCATAAATATAGTAGGCTGAAACAAAGTAGAAGAGAACAAAAATAAAATTATTATGTCATTCATTAAAAATTATAAAATTAACTCAAGCAATAAATCAATAAATGACAAAACAGGGGTAACTCTGATTCATCTTACAAAAATAAAAATTGACTAATAACTGATTATTATAAAAACACAAAGACATAAAACATATTACAAATAACAAAAATACTGACATTACGCTAATGCATAGAAAATTAAGGCAAAAAAGCTGATATCATGAATAATTGTTCCAATAGAATAGGATTAGTAATTATACATTTAATCGATAATAAGTGTAACTAACAATACCAAACCAGAAAACATATTAATGGATTAACAAACAATATAATAAACAACTTTAGACATTGATTTATAAAACACTGAAATTTGACTAAAAATAAACAAAATAACATCATTTGGTTAATATAATAGATTAAATATTTTGATTAAAAAACATTAAATATAGTAGAATACAAATATAAAAGCCAGACAATGACTTAGTACAGAATTGACCAGTATAAATATCTGAGGAGAGGAAAATATATAAATCAAATCAGTCCACAGCCTTCATTCATTCCATTGTACCATTAAAAACCATTCTAATTCATAAGAAAAATACAATGAGAAAAAAAAGTGCAAAAGTATTTAGCATTATCATACATGAACTTAGATATCAAATAATACATTTAGACAGGAATAAAATACAATTTTAAAATAAAATCAAGAGGTACAGTAGTTTAATAGTAAATACTAACTTGAATGAGTGCAAACTTGCTTGACATAAAATTGCATGGCCTTCGAAGTTATAAAAAGGGCAAAAGACAAAATAAATTAAACTAAAAAATTATAATTAATTGATTATAACATCAAATTTAAGAGCAACTGTAACTAGCTATTTCTTGATAACAGCTTATTAAGATACATTCAATCTTGCACAATGATATAAATGTTATTTATCCAATTTATTTTCTTGGATTGCTATCTGTGTGCATGTGTGTGTGTATCATGTGCATTTAGTAATTATTTGCAAGGTAAATATTTAAATAAGTACATCATTTAAAATTAAAAAAGTGCTTTAATATAAACACACAAATTTACAGATAGATTGGGGAAAGAAAAAATAAAATGAAATATCAAAGAAAAAATTTTAGATTTTCATAGTATAAAAACTTAAAATATACAAAGCATATAAGTCAGACTTAAAGAACAAAACAAGAAAATTATGTTTAGAAATAAACAATGGGCTGAATATTCAAAGGGTTGAAAGGTGTGTGTGTTGTGGGGGGGGGGAGTGGGAGGGAGTATACAGTGGACAAGACTTGATAAATACAGGTCAGTCTGGCATCAGTACTCAAACTGTACCAGGATGGAGGTAAGTCTCAACACTAAATCTCTTAGCTAAGCTATCTGATCTATGACAGTAATGTTATATTTTTGATTTCTTAAGATCTTTCAATTTAATATATAATTTACTTAAAGTAATTTGGTTTGAAATAAAATAAATGGATCTTCAATAATGAGTGAATGATATATGTATATAAACGGTTATTTTTTCTAAATCGTTCTTTAATTATTCATTATTAAAATTGTATTATAAATAATACTGCTATAATAGAATATGGGGTTAAAAATATTCCCTTATATTAATCGATTATGCATTCTATAAAGAACATGATGATGATGGCTGAGTCCAAAGATATCCTAGGTATGGAAGTGCCCAAACAAATTTGTTAATTTTTCACTTTAAGCTTATATTTTTAAAGATACTAAGATTCCTGACGTGTTAATCTAACATCAAACATAAATCAGGGTTGATTTTTAGTGCTAACAAGTGCTAACTAAAGTGAAGTACTGATTGCTAATATTTATGCTAATAGAAATTTTTATGCAACTGAAATTACTAATACATGAAAATACTTCTAAAATATTTATAATTTTCTAAAAACTTTTTCCCTGAAAACATTCAGTAATACAATTATTAGCTTTGTGCAAAACTCTTAGCTTTACCATTAACTTCCATTTATAATAGCCAAAGAAAACTCTTTACAGTTATGACGAAAAAATATTTAATGATAATAAAATATTAACAATAGTGTGCACATTCCATACTTATAAAGGAAAAAAAAAACATTCTTTATTTAATTAAATAAAGCTTATAACCATGAATTCATTAAGAACAAAAAATATTTAAACAATAAAAACAAATCATTCTGATGTGTCTATTTGAATTTATTACAAAAATATAGAAAATATAAATACATTATAAAATAAATAT
>KZ807087.1:354251-365432 GCA_000696205.2 Oncopeltus fasciatus
CAGTACCTATCCACCCTACAGATTGCTTTGAATACGGTTAATTACACAATTAACACATTCTTTTCACAGGAGAATCAGAAGTTGTTTTTTTTCATGCCTTGTAAAAAAAATACTTGTGAATAGCACAAATAAAAAATTGAGCCGGTTCAGTGACTTACAAAATCAATGTAGCCTTTTGCCACTAGTAAGATATAAAACATTACACATTTTTCATTTTTCATTCATGACTTTGTCTATAAACAAAAGATCCATAATTTATTACTAATACTCACCCCTATCAAAATATATATCATACACCTAATAAATCACAAAATACAAGGAACACTTTTGTAACTTCTCAAGGATGGTCTAACCTTTTGCAGTCAAGAATAAAAATAATGTTAAAATTAGCAAATTAAATTAATAATCAAAAACATTACTTTCTTAAGCAAAAATTATAAATATTAGCTGTATAATATAAGTTATTTCAACTTTTTAAACTGTTTTCACTGAATTTGATAAGAGCATAAATATTTCAGCTAGCAAAATGGATTAGTTTAATGGCATTGTGGATTTCAGCAAATGGCCAAGATGATTTTCAAAACCCAGTAAGTATATCTCTACTTGATTTAGAATTTAATAAAATAGCAAAGGCATGTATTATTCTTTAAAAATGCATATTTTTTTAATGCAAATAGACCCTTCATTAAATTTATTTGTTATGAAGCAAATTTCAATGATAATGAAAGTAGTAGTTTAAGTATGAATTAAAATGCAAGTTTGCAAATCTACACCAGTAAGTTCCATATTTTCAAATGAAAAAAATTATAAATACGTAATCTAAAAATACATTATGTCAATAATTATTCTATGTCATAAACTTTTTTCTCACAAAAAGTTGATAAGAAGTAAATGGTTTTCAATGTCTCCTTGTTCATAACTCTATTATGACTTGGCTTCACTTAATATAAAATATTTTTAAGATTATTTTCTTGATTGAGATAAAGGCAAATGTATGTTCATATTTATAAAAAACACTTTTAATTGTCATAAATCTCCACGAAATGTAAAATTATGAAAATCATAAAATATAGTTAAAAAATAAAATAAATTCTATGTTGAGTTTTGAGACAGTCCAGGGGAAAAATAAATCATTAATTACTATATTAATAGTAATTAATGAGTTATTTTTTAAGCTAAACTAGCTTCAAAGGCATTTTTGAGAACTCAATTTATAAAGAATTTTAATGTGTACTCAATTTCGAAAGATTTAACTCTGAGCTGAAGTTAAATTTCAAATATAAAAAATCTGTGGTTGGGTAGGTTTATCAATATTTAAGTAATGGTAATAAAAATATTACCACTGGTATAAACAGTTTAATGGAGAACAATAATGAAGAAAGTATTCCTAAACTGAGCAACAATAGTACACAGAACTTAAAGCAATACAAACAATTTTTTGAAATGTTTTAACACCACTAAAGTGAATATTTGTTATGCCTTAATCACAAATTCAACGATGCTTATAATTGATATATAGAGCTGAACATTAACTATTTTTTTCTTATAAGTTTTTTTTTTTTTTTTTTATTTGGGCAGAGGGAGGGAGGAAATGTGAGAAGCAAATACACATATTAATACCTATAAATATTTTGTGGATTAAATTCTAATTATAATATACAATTTTATTTATGTATGTATATTTCTTAAAAGCCCAAGGTGTTTTAGCTAGCCAAGAGACAATTTTGAGAGCTTCAGA
This sequence comes from Oncopeltus fasciatus, assembly GCA_000696205.2. NCBI lineage: Eukaryota > Metazoa > Arthropoda > Insecta > Hemiptera > Lygaeidae > Oncopeltus > Oncopeltus fasciatus. The sequence goes on from KZ807087.1 coordinate 355,990, forward strand.
GCATATAACTCCATGACATCTGAATAGGGGTCCTGAAATATTATCTTATCATAAAATTTGCTTTATTTAATTATTAGAATTTATATGAAATTAAAATTAAAGACATTATTTGTTACACACAATTTCAGGATACACAAAATTACCGGTATAACTATTTTGTTCGAGATGAAAACACTGGAGACATCAAAAGCCATGAAGAGAAGAAATTAGGAGACTCAGTAGTGGGACAGTATACAGTTGGGGAGCCAACAGGGGACCTCAGAGTTGTCTCTTACACTGCTGATGAAGGAGGCTTCAGAGCCAATGTTAAGGTAATTTACAATGTGATATGGCTAGTCTTAACTAGAGAATTACATGGCCCATCAAAATATTAGGATGCTTTTATTAAAAATGAAAAGTTGAGAGTGGTAACCTGAATTAAATTTAAAATCAATAAATATAATTCATAAATACAATAATTCATTATTATTCTTCAATCTTGATCCAAATTGATGAAAATGTCATCACTGCATAATAATGTAAAAGTTTTAGGATTCATAATTTATAAAAGTTAGAAATAATATAAAATATAGTAATTGAAATTACATGTTAAGTTTCATATGACTACAAACTACATAGTCCTTTAACTAATCTACATATCCATCAAAATTTAAATTGCAATCTTCCAAACATCATTATTTAGTGGAAACAGTAGATGTGAGGCTAAATGTTCACTAATTATTAAGCATCAATCTTCATTCAACTTTTTATTTTCACAATTTGCTAACTTTTTTTGTGCCCAGGGGCATTAACTTAGAAAAACTTTATAAACTTTTCTAAATTAATTCAATTTATTTTTTATTTTTATTAAAACAATCATATTCTATATACACATATATTTGCTTCATATATGTTTTCTTGTACATACATAGTTATATTAAATTACTTTCTTTGTAACTTCTTAGTTATGAGTTAGAAAGAGGCAAAGAGCCTGTAAAACTAAAACTATTTAAGCAAAGGCATGTATACTCCTAGAATTTATAGGTAATTATTTTAAAGACTTAAAACAAATAATCAACAAGAAAGATATAATTTTTAGTGCAAGGGAACAGAATAAAAAATCTAATTTTGTCCCAGCCAGAACAAAAAAAAAAAGAAAGATATAATTTTTTTCTGGGATTGAAGAAGAGCTATTTTAGCTACTACTGCCTTTCAGTTGAGAAATACAGCAAAATAATTTTCAAGAAAAAATAAGGTGAATAAATAGACAAAACATGCCAGATATTTACCTGTATTCAAAGTAAATCCAAACATCGCGTGAGATTTAAAATCAACAAACAGGTCCCAAGCAGATGTGGAAATTAGATTGCAAGCAAAAATTTTTCATAGAAAAATAAATGTTGTCTAAGCATAGTCAAAGTTGAGTAGGTTATAATTGAACAATAAATGTTAAAATATAATAATTTCATTCCTATTAACAATCCTGTAGGTATTGTGAGTGATATTTTTCATTTATAGCAGAAAAGTTAAATAAACTTCACTTTTCATTTTATTTTAGTCATCAACTTATAAAACTGATGATCCCTCCCTGATATATGTCATTGGATTAAAAATGTATAATGGTATTTTTTATTATTATTTTGTTTTTGTAAAGAAAAGTAATAAATCTATTCGAATAAAATAACATCAATAATTATTTAGAAAAAAATTGTCAAAAATAGTAAAAATTTATAAATTCTTCTTCCAGGCTTGACCATATCTGAAAGTAGTTTTTTTCTGAGCTTTCGCACATCATGCGATGGCTTCTTCAGGGCTGAATGAAGAATTTTCTAAACATCTTTTACCAATTGTTTTTTTTTTTTTTTTTCCCAATTTTCCCGACATTAGTTCAACTATCTGACATAGTCAAGTCTAGAAGAATTTATGGATAATTCTGGAGACTCAGGAAGTCAAGGTAAACATTGATGAGGTCAAAGAAGAGGTATACGATACTAAGAAAAGGAATATAATAAAAAATAAGAAAATTAATAGAAGAAAAAGAAGTTGAGAGCAAAATAAAGAGAGAAAATATGCATTCTGTTATTGCTAAGTACTTGGTTTGAGAGACTGTGACTATCTGGCCAGGGTTAGTTAACAAAATCTTCTGTGACAGATTGAGTATATCCATAGATGAATATTGAGAATATCTATAAACATTGAGACAAATTGAGTTTGAAGTTTCCTCCAGTTTGATTTTAGATTATTCCAAAATACTTGCAATTTTCTCCATTGAGAAAGAGACAGCATGCACCTATTTTTCAATGCTTGCACAATGTAGCTCATGAATCACTTCAAGTGATTTACTTCAAGTGATTTACTGAAGTGATCATTATCCCTTTTCAATTTCCTTCCAGACCCTTAAGAAATTTAAAGTGTAGCATTTAATCAGATTTTCCTCCGGCTGGATTTTTAATTATTTGAATTATCTATAAAATTTTAGTTACTGTAATGTATTTACCATACATAAGCAATCATTGAATTGAAGACATAATGTTATAATGAGACATAGTTACATAGTCCTTAATTAAGATGTGATCAATTTTTCTGAAAGAGAACCAACAACATATTGGCTGTGTACTGCCATGTCAATATGTTAGCAGTTTTTGTTCTGGAAGATTCCTATTCACACCTCTCCCAACTTTTAGAAATTAATTTATCAATATGGGAATTGCAATAACTATTTTGAGAGCTATATTTTTACACTACTTGCTCTATTTTATGATTTTTTTTTTCAGTTTTTCTATGTCTATATGTGTTGATGAAATTATTTATTTCAGTTTAGGGATTTTAAAATCAATTGAAAAAAATAGTGTATTTTATATTCCTGTCATTTTATTATAGATACAGTTTTTGAAATAATTCTAGTTTTTTATTATAGTTAAATAACGTATTTTTCTATCAATTTCATATTTGAGAGTAGAAATAAAATATTTTATGACAAAACACAAACTAAACCTGACTTCACAACAAAAAGAATCACCCTTATGCAGATAATAAAATTATAAATATCTTGCCAAATTGTATACTATTTCCTTTTGATAAGGATAATTTATTTGGATCTATTTCACTAAACAGTATTATACTGTCCAACTGATAATAAAGGCAGCCAGGTCATAAGATATTTTTTTGCAATAAATTTCCAAGTATGACAAAAAGTGAACAACTCTTCTCACCATTTTAAAACTTAAAAGGCCTGGCTTGCATGTTAATCATATAAACATCTTCAGAAACATGTTATAAAGGCAAGGGAACTACAGAATATAAAAATCTGTTGATATCATAGGAAAACAATTTTTTCCCCTATAGTATTATACTAATAGTGAAGAAAAAAGTAGAAAGGTTTTTATTAAAAAATGTAATAAGTAATCGAATCAATAAGGAGACGAAAAACTACTTTGTAATTTAAAAGTATCACTCATAGTACGGTGAAGATTATTCACAAACCACCACACATATAAACAATTATTACTCTCATTAGCAATCCTTTTCTTGACTACAAGGTCTTAAACTGGCATGCAAAGCACTGAGACTAAACAATTAGTTCTTATGTCTCATTCATGAATTATTAACTGCACTAAGTCTCTAATTAGTACTTTAATTACAGCCCATTCAATTTATTTATGAAATAAAAAAATTCAAATGTTTCACATTGAACCAAAGATATGGTTCAAGATAGAAATAGAACATCTGAACAAAATTTTCAGGACAGTCCTGTAACCAGGAAGCACAGGTTTAAATCCCAATGTAACATAAACTTTTTTTAATTTCAAAATAATAATTGTAAATAATGCCTAAAAAATTTTCAATATTAAGGCATTAAAAAATAATTTTATAGAGCTAAAGAGAAATATAATTTTTTTAGGCTGACATTTTTGAGCCTTTGTACCTAAAGCATAGACGGCTTTATTTTATTTAGTCTAAAGTGTAGATCTTATATAAAATACAAAATCTCTGTATGACAAACGGGTCATGGAAAAGGACTTATCTACAGATACCCACCCTATTCTAAACATCCATTATTATTGCCCAGAGCAGGATTTGAACTCTGAAAGTGGCAGATTTGAGAGACCCAAACAGATCTCCTCAGCTACCTCGAAACTCCATAAATTGAATCATAGGTAAACCAGAAGATCAGCATTAGATTAGTATATCATTCATAAAATAATGGTTAATAAGAAACTTTGTGATACTGATTAATTTTTTGATAAAAAATTCTTTAAACCTCCTAATGTGAGAACTGAGACCATACCCTTCAGAACTGGATTAATTAAATACATAAAAAATAATATAAATTATTAAATCTAATGGTTAAATAATTATTTTATTGGACAAAAGAACAAAAATAAATTTGTTCTTAATTTTAAGCACAGCTATACCTTATTAGGTAACAGACTTAATTAAACAATAACAACTATTATAATTTTAGGTTTCCATTAGCTTTTCTGATAGAGGAAACCCTGAAGCCAGTCAGTGCATTTGTTAGCTTTTAAAGTTTTAGATAAAATTATGACCATTTTCATTTACCATGAAGAGCACAGATAAAATCTCATAAGGCTAATACCCCTAAAAGCATTTTTCATTTATGTAAATATAAATGATAAATCTGACCTTCAGTTAATTTTTAAATTATTTGACCTAATCTAACCGAGTATTTTATAATACATTTCCAATATCCAAGAGCATGATTTGCAGTTTACAGGAAAATATTAAATAAATTGAAACTTATTTATTTCTAAATTATTTGGCATTGTGTTCAAATAACAAATTTACTCTAACAATTTCTTATCAAAAGGTTTTTTTTTTTGTCACCTTAGTATTAATTTTGCAAGAAATACTGTAAATCACTATTAAAACATTAATCAAAATTAAACAATAAAAATTAAATAGATGGCATTCAAGAAATATATAATAAAAGTACAGAAAGCCAGTTTAAACTGACATCAAGAGTGAAAGAAAGGCCTCGGGCAAGGTAGAATGAGTAGAAGCTCTAGGAATGGAACTGTTATAGTTTGTTACCATACTTTGGTGGAATATTGGTAAGTGCATCGAGCTGAACATTTTTCATACTTTAGGTTTTCGTCGTATCTCCAATAATGTATCATATAAATCTACAATCTAGTCATCTCACAAACAAATTACCATTATAAGAAACTCTGGGTAACTAAGCAATAATTATGTCCAAGTTTTCTTAGAGAGGTACTTAAATTTGTAGGACCTGAATCAAATGAACTCTAATTGGGTTAAACTATAAATAAAATCTTAAAGTAGCTCTTACTTCATAACCAGTCACTCCCTGGGTTTTCTCCATAAGAACTGGAAAAGTTTATTATTGAGTTGGAATCTACATAACTTACACCCCACATTTAAAAAAAAATCCCTCAACAGGCCATAGAGGTTCAGAGGGGAAATACACGTTAAAGATGTATTTATTCACGATTCTAGAGATAGTGTGGTCAAGCACACTGTTCTGGCCCACGAATTTTTCCTATTCAATAAGAATAGAACCCATTTAGGACTCATCAGAATCCTTAGGAGCGCACCAGGATCTTCTGGGTCATCCCAAACATAAGCACAGAAAGAAAAAACTAACTGCGTGCTGTGAGCACTGAATCTGGGACCATTGACTCAGGAGTCCAGTACCTATCCACCAAACCACTGTACTCTGTACACCCCAAATAGAAGTTCCAAATTCCTAATGTTCATAAAACATTAAGTTATATCAAATTCTATGAGTAGTCCATATTATCTAACCCAATAGTTATAAAGAGAAAAATTTACTACTCACACCACCCCCCCCCCCTCTCCATTGAGGATATCTCATATTCACTGCTTTCTGAATTCAGCATTAGCTGAAGTAAGGAAAAGGTAGCAAAATCTTTAAGGTTTATAAATCATTATTATTTTAATAATGTAATTTATTTTCATGTTAATTTATAAACTACATTAACATATACAAATGCTAATTTTAAACAATTTTTTAGTATGAAGAAGGAGGTTCCCCACTTTCTGATATTAGAGACAAAGCACGACAAGTAAACCCTGCAACAAGATTTGAATTTGAGTGGCTCCCTGGGAACCCAGATAATGCTGAGCAAGCAGTTGGGAAAACAGAAGAGCCAGGGAGCCCATCAAATGAAGTTGTAGATATGAGTTCTGAAGAAAAAGGGAGCACAGAAGGTACATCAGAGACCACTACAGCAAGTTCAGAAGAGCTTGCTTCAGACATTTCACCAGTAAGTGAAAACACCAATACGGAATCTGAAAAAGACAATAGTGCATCAGATGAAGAATCTGTACACAACTTGGAAAGTAGTCCAGCTCCTGAGCAAAAAGAAAACGACTCTCAGCAGGTCACAGATTCAAAAAGTAAAGAATCCGACTCAAGAGAAGGCACAAGTGACTCCAATGAAGAAAATAGCAATGGAAACGAAGTAGCTGAAGGAGCTGAATCAGCACCAGAGGAACAACAAGCAGAGCCAACAGCACCTAGCCAATCCTATCTTCCTCCATACCCCATGCAAACATTACCCATTTACAGTCAACCTATGGCTCAACCAGCTGGCCGTGAAAGTGACAGACCTACTATAATATATGCTTCACAAAACTTTTACAACCCTTGGCAGTGGTTTGGAAGTACAGCCAGAGTTCAAAGGGAAGAGCCGGCAGGAGAACCTCAAGGGCACTACATGACTGGCTTGGGATACATAATTGCCCCACCACGACCAGAACAATGATTTAATTATTAAAACTAATTAATAAGAGACATAGATTTAAAAAAGAGACTGTTTAATATTTTTGTATTAATTTAAAAAGAAAAGCATATTTCAGTGAAATCTGATGTGATAAGGAATAACACAACTCAAAAATATAATTGAGTGGAACCACATACCAGAGGCATAAGTCACACTGCACAATTAAATTAACCTTTACCAATACCACAATTAGAAAGTATTAAAATAGAAAATTAACCAAAACTCAGACTGTTCACTCAGATTGTCAGGTTGTATAATTTAGTGACTTATTCCACTGGTAATTTTAACAGCACATTCTTGATGTGATGATTAATTAAAATTTAAAATTATTCAAACTAACTTACAAACTTGATTTTTGAAATCTTTAAACATACTTGAAGTTTTGTTACTTATTCAATTGATTTTTAAAACTTTTAATCGTATTTGATTAAAATTAAATATTTATTATACATTGACTATGGTCAAAGTAGGGAAAGGAAATAATTCTGTCACAGTAGCCTAAGTAAGCAAATCAGTTATAAGTTAATGAATATTTTTATTTGAGCTTTCCGTGTCAAATAATCCTCCACATTTTTATAATATATCTTTTATCACTAAACAAATGTGTTGAGTTTCATTGCACTAAAATAAATAGTAAGCCTGTTAAAGCAAAAATGCTTTTTATATTTAAAAGTGACATGAGAAATTTTAATAAGGAAACAAATAATTTTGGCATTGTTAGATGTTTTTTAGGTAGGTAGATTTTCANGGGATGATCGGGGGGAGCGGGAGAGAGAGAGAGGAAGACTATCATCTAAAGGTCTATGACTAATTTTTTCGTTTGTTGACTTTACCTTAGGCTTAGCAAAATATCGTTCATTTAATTAAAATCATATGACTTTTCCTAAACCCACATAGCAATCAACATTAACTATTCTGACTATTCATTTCAAAATCTTATTCAATATAGACATTAATTAATTTTATGCCCCATCACAAAGAACATTAAAGCCTATATCTGACAAAATGTCAATAAAAGAGGGCATACATTGCACCATAATTAGGATAAAGATTAAGATTAACATGAATATATTAATGTCATTTTATATTAATATTCCTTTGTAATCAAGTGGCTACTAAAAAATGATAATTTCTTGAAAATTTGAAAAACCTAGTTTCAAGGGATATAGAAACCGAATAATAGTTAAAAAAGCATCTGTCTGCCTCCAGTACCAGAAGCCTCCAGAAGATTTTTATGAAAACTAATAAACCATTCTTCTTGAAACTATATTATATATATATATAATTAAACAAAAACAAATTGGTGTTTTGATATGGTTTTATTTTTGTCAATATTTCAATTTAGAGAATTCGGCCTGAATTTCATGGCTATCTAGTCGCTAACCCAGGGTACTAATCTCATTAGTGCCATAGCTACCATGGGTTAGCCCTGAAGAAGGCCTGAGACGTTGGCAAAAAAAAAAACCATATTGGTTGACCAATTTGTTTTTATTTAATAATAAACCTTTGACTGAACCCCGACTACCTCCTCCTCCTGATCATCAACAATATCCCATACAAGATAAATAATAAGATAATAAATAAGTTTTATCTCAAGCCAAGCCACAAATAAACACCTAAGCAGATTTTTGAGATTAACAGGTTCAGCTCATCTGCGAAACTAATCCATCTAAGAGAGTCAAAATTAATATTAAGGTTAAATTTTTTTTTAAATATACAGTTTTTATTCCGAATTAAGTAAAAAATTTGTATCTTGAAAGACTAACATACCAATAATTCTTATTAAAGTTTGAACACATACCAGTCCCATTCTGTTGAGGATGTCTTCACTCACAGGACACCAGAGCTTAATTTTTTTATAGAGAGGGTGACGTTCATAATAGCTGACTAACTCAACGAGACTTTCAAATTGGCAAGTTCCAATAGTGTAAAGTCTACCCTCGACTCTAATTCTGCAATGTTTTATTTTCTTCTCAGCTCTGAAAAATAAATAATTCAAAAGATTTTTTCCAATAAATTTATTAGAAAGATCTTGGGAATGGGAATAAGATTGATCAAGGAAGGATGAATATCAACTTGAGAATTATGAATCAAATTCATCAATTAATAAATGGTAAATAAATGAGATTTAACTACCTAAATGATATAGCATAAGCATTGTTGTCCTTATCACTAGGGCGAACTAGAAAAGCTCCATCATGAGGCACTCGTCTTAATAGTTCTTCAGCATAAGATCTAGAAGCATTAGGTAAATACCATTCTTTTCCTTCATGCTTGGTGGGCTGAGGAACTGGCTCAGTTAACTTGATTTGGAACTCCTGTAACCAATACTTAAACTGTATTGTTTTCTTGACCATTATTAGCCCTATTCTTCCCTTTGAAGATTAAGTACAAAAAAAATAAAAATTACTTAACAAACTTTTTAACCATTAATAAAACAAGAAAATTTACCCATTTTTTATGAAAAAAAAAAGGATAAAAGGGATTAACGGAAGCTCAAGGAAAAAGCTTTAAAAAATATTTTAAACAATAAAAGAATTTAAAAAATAAAAAAAATTTTTTTATCTTATATTTATTTTGGAAGATTAGTAAATCAATTAGAACCAATATATAGTTAACGAAAGTTAACTAATTTAATTACTTAAGGAATGTGAACAATGTACGCCCTGAATA
>KZ807087.1:384131-400348 GCA_000696205.2 Oncopeltus fasciatus
CTGAAATAACAAAAAGCAAATTAGTAGGGGCCTTTAAAAAAAATAATATAAGGTATAACTTATGCTTATATCCACAAAAAATATTTCAAAAATATAATATCTTATAAGGCATAAAAATGTTTATATATGATTTTTTTAAATTAAACATTAATTTATACTAGAATTATTTAATCAAATGTAGATTTAAAACAATTTACAGATCATTAAGTTAAGGTACTGAAATAGTTCCAACTAACCCTTAGTTCAACCACACCACTTAACTTAAAAAAATTTTAGACCAATTCACGAGGGACAGATAATTTGATTTTTCTCAGAATTCTTATAAAATTAAGTTGAATAAGCTTTATTTTTTACTGGAGATTTAGTTTTAGAGTCATGTGGTTTCAAAAGTAAAATACTTCCAAATTTTACCTCAAAGAAAACATTGGAAGATTGATGTAATACATTCCTCCTCAATTAAAATAAAAAGGTTAGGTGGTTTATTTTAAAATGTAGAAAACCCCCAAAACCCACCATATATGATCAATCTTACCATACGTGTTCAATTTCTACTCCTGACTGAATAATCTTAAGATACCTAAGACAAAACTTTTAAGCTATTAAAATATTTTGTTTACAACCATATACTTTATTTGCTGTTGCTTTTGATATTTTATATATTTTAAACAATAAATTATTTTATTACAAATTATCTTAGAATATGAATAAGTAAATAATCTACTTAAAAGCAAAAAAATCTAAAAACAGAACAAGTATGATACTGTAATTTGGATTACACAAAGTTTCTGTTTTTGAATTAATATTTTTGGTCAAATACAACTAACAAGGGCATGGGTTTTTTGATTAGGTAATACGAATTCAGGAAGAAAAGTTTTTAAGAAAGATCTTCACGTTTAAACGGATTAAGTAAGTCATGTTAAAGAGAAATTACTATCCATTAAAATGCTTCAAACTACTGAAGTAATTTCAGACCAGACGATACAGTTTAATCGTTAAGTTGTCAGAAATATATTACCAGGGAGGTAAATTGACTTTAACTCATACTTCAATTAAATAGTACGTTGTCACCAATTATTGACAATAATATTTTGTTTTAAAGTAAATTCAGTGCATATTATGGTTAAATAATCATTTATATTTTATGTGGCTGAAAGTTAATTTATCGCTAAGTAAACTCATTTTTCAAAGTTGGCTCCAACAAATTCAATTTTTTTTTTTTTTTAACCTACAATTCAACCACTTAGGGATAAGGGGGAGGGACACTAGAGATAACCACCCAATTATAAATTTTATTCCTAAATAAATAAAGAATGGTACAGTATTAGATAGGAATCTGCAGACTTCTGAATACATTTTTCATCTAAATTTAAATTAATATTTATTGTTTAATTAATCAATAGTTATATTAATTAATTAATATCAATTAATTAAAAATGGCATGATAAGAGTCCACCAATAATGAAGTGAGGAAATGCCATAGATAACCAATTACCTCAACAGTAGTAAAATAAGGCTCGTGAACATTTCTCTGGGTATCTTGTAGGTACTCCCTCATGTGCCTGGAAACCTCACGACCATCTACCTTATCACCTTGCTCCTGCACTAAAAATCTTGTTAAATCTTGAACAGTACAAATTCTGATATTATCTTGACTAGTTGAAGAGTAGCGATCCAAGATGTCTCTAAATGTCTAAAAAATAAAGGTCTTAATGGTAATATGTAAATGAAGTACATGTAAAATATAAAATATATGATTACATTTACTCAGGTGTGAAGAAGGAATGCAGAAATGGTATAAGCAGATGTTTTAAGTTAACTTAGACAGAGACAAATTTATTCTTACAGAGAAGATACTATAACTAAAGCCTCTTTAAGACTAAGATATAACACTTGAATTTGAACAAAAATTTAGAGGAAAAATGTTATAAAACTTCAAGGACAAAGAAAACAGCAAATATCATTTAAAGTAATCCAGTTAACAAGTTATACTAGGCAGTAATTATTGGTGGATATTTCACAGCTGCCTAAAGAGGCGTAAGTCTGCAAGTGGGTGCTCAATAAAAGAATAAAATTATTAATTCCATGAGGTTTAAATCATACAAAAAAGCAAAAATATCCACATGCAAAAATACTTAAAATGAAATACATACTAATTATTTTGAAGTATAATGGTTAATGTTTATTTTCTTAACTTTCTGTATCCAAGATTGTTTCAATAAAAAAAATTATTAAATAATGATAAAGAATAACAAGAGCTAGGAGCTAAAGCTAATTAGGAATCAAAGGTTAAGCACTTTGACTTGTAATTGGCTAACCACTGTTTAGTCACATATTTCATAGTATAAGTCATGTAACATATTTCATGGAACAGATTCACAGGCTAACCCTGTCTCACCTTAAAAGATGTCACAACTGGATGTAATACTCTGGAATCAATCGCTATTAAAGTCTCAGGACAGTTTTAGTCGAGCCAAGAAGTAAGATTTAGAGTGAGCTCTACAAGATGGGGAGAAAAAAAAACAAAGGGTTTTATGTCAACAATACAAAGAATTTTGTGGTAAAAAGGAAAAGCCTACAATTCAAGTTAGTAAAGAAAAAATTCTGGCAAAAGTCCATGAGAAGTTCCATAAAAATCATCAACACAAAACTTTAAAGTTGTGAAGAAAAAACATATTTAAAATATCAGAATAAAACATAGTCATTCAGGCTAGTTAGAGGATTGTAAGGGAATAAAATATCTACGAAATGAAGATAAATTTAAGTTTAGCCCTATACACCTCAGAGTGAAATAAAACTCCAGTAAGTAATTAAAGAAAATATTCCTCATTAAGTATCCAAGAAGTAATAAATTATTTAAAAAGAAAGAAATTCAATGATAGGCATATAAGTCAATATTGTAAAAAAAAAAATCCTGTGAAAAGGAGGAAGTGAAGTGCCCAATGTTCAGGATTCAATTAATTCCAAAGAAAGAGTTTGAAAAAAATTGAAAATATACCCATTTGTTATTGAGCTTTAAAACGGGAATTATTTAAAATTACAAACTGTTAAAGTTATATTTTAGATGTCAATCATTCAGACATGTTTCAGCAAACTGTTATAGAAAAGCAAAATGTACCTAACAGCAAGACAAAATACTGCGTAAAAGAAGACTGCCCTCATCTCAGAGCTCTACAGTGGAGAATCACATCCATGAGTTTCGATTTAATAATTAGGTAGAATAACAGAAATGAATGAGTGTATTACTAAATAATGAATTACTGAAAGAGCCAAAAATAAATACACATACAAGACCTAGAAGACAATAAACTTATGTTTACTGAATACTTACAAGGCAATAAATGAACCCTCCAAAGTAAAAAATAGATTTAGAATAGTCCCTCAGTACTTGAAAGAGAATTTGTTAAAAGTAAACCTCTTTAAAATTAAAAATTTGGATAGGAGAGCTACCAAAAAAAATTATGTAAGGAGTTGATACATTAATGTATATATAAATATTAATTTAGTTGTGGTTTATTATTCCACATAAATTTTAAACAATTAATGAGAGGGAATATAATAAAAAAATAAAAAAATCTATCTGTCCCAGCCAGGACTCGAACCTGGATCTCCAGCTTTGGAGCATAAGACGATATATTCCTCTCACTCGGGGGTTTAGACTCCAGAGGAAAGTGCGGGGACTAGAAGGAATTATCTAGCAAGCCTCAGTGGTATAGAGTTCAGCATATTTACCTGGAAAGCAGGAGACCCGGCTGAGGTAGTAAGATTTTTTTATTCTATTCCCTTGCACTTCTGATATAAAATTAACGTGTGATTAAATACCACAACTAAAATCAGTATTTTAAAAAATTATTTATTAATAGTTCTTCTTCATTTTGTTATCCAGGATTTTTAAAAAAAGATGATGAAACTATGGAAAATATGTTCGGTAAAAATATACTAAAAAGAGTAAAGCAATACATAGCACAAGAAAATTTCAAAACTGTTTGGGGATTCTGGATAACATGGGCAGAGAAACTGTGAAATAATGCTTCACTTGAAAGGGAGCTGAATAAGAAGGAAATTTTTTATAGCAAGTAGCCTGCTTTGTATTTAATCTAAGAATTTGGAATGAGCATTAAGCAGTATACTAATAGGACCTTTCCCTCATATAAATTTGTAAATGGCACACAGTTCTTTAGTCTTGCAAATGAGGTATTCTTCTTGGAATAACTAAGAAAGTAGTAGAAAAAACACAAATCAATTTAAGAAAAACAAAGTTTTAAGTATCCCCATAATATTTTATTACAATGTTCAAACACTAGATTGAAAAAGAGCTATCTTCAACCTAATTTAGAGCTAATTCAAGTTTAAATCAAAGATGCAGGCAGCTTACTAACAAAACTTACAACCTTCAGTTACTAACAATTAATAAATAAAATTGTACATACAAGATATATCCTTAAAATAATTAACAATTACAAATATAAAATCCACAACTAGTCTCTGTATTTACAAATAAATGATAAAACTTTATGCTTACAATCAGAAATAAGTATCGGCAAATAAAATCTCAAGTTTAAAATATTAAAATGACAAATATCAATAAATATACAAAACATACATCAAAAGAGACTCCAACCATTAGAATCAAGGTATTAAGAAATACTGGAGATTAAAAAGAAGAATTAAACATTTAATGAGAGGGAATAGAATAAAAAAATCTATCTGTCCCAGCCAGGAGAGAACCTGGATCTCCTGCTTGCTGGGCCGGAATGCTTCCGTTGCACCACTGGGACGAGCTAGATAACTTAAATTCCCACCACACTAGCCAGAGCCTAACCCACAAGAAATATGAATACATCGTCTTAAACTCGAAGGAGCTGACATTATCAAGCTATTTGTCGACTCTCATCATTAGTCTAATCAATGGAGATCCAGGTTCATGTCCTGGTTGGGACAGATAGATTTTTTATTTTATTCCCTCTCATTAAATGTTTAAAATTTGCGTGGGATAATAAACCACAACCAAATAAATATTTATAAAGAAGAATGTTGGGCTTATGTCAAACAACCTAATATTTAGGCTCTCCCCACTCCAATTCAAACACTTAATTAACTAATCAATTTAATACTTACATTTTCATCATACATTATTTTATGATACAATGCCGCAAAATCATCAAATGGTAACTCCCCTCTCTTTACTGTATCTACATCTTGAAATAATTCCCTTAATTTATAGGTTGATATTTTACAATTAATTCGAGGAAGAAAGGCCTTCACATCTTTTAGAGTGACCCTGGGAAAAGAAAATCAATTAAAAATATTAAAAAACTAATCATAATTTGATTATTCACAATTGTAATGAGTTCAATATTTCCCATGCTTCATTTAAAACTGATATTAATTAATTAATTAATTAATTTGGTTAGTGACCCTGGGAAAAGAAAATCAATTAAAAATATTAAAAAACTAATCATAATTTGATTATTCACAATTGCAATGAGTTCAATATTTCCCATGCTTCATTTAAAACTGATATTAATTAATTAATTAATTAATTTGGTTATACAAGCAGGAAAACGTAATAGGGATATAGGGTAAAAGTTAAAGTTTAAAAAAATCTAGCTCTAGAACGATAGAAGGAGATGAGGGTATGCACATGATGAGGGGTTATGACATGGTTATGTCTGTTGTGTTATTTAATATCGTCCTTATATATTTCATAAAAATGTTGTGGAATATATTGTTTAAAAAATTATTTTTTGCAACTTGTTTTTATTATAAATTAATGCTATAATACTAATAATAATGAATAAATTTATGGTTATTCAATTTGGTCTCCCTCCAAACCCTTTAAAAGTAAAATTTTTTATATACAGTCTATCTAAGAAGTTCCCAGTAATGATCTCATCACATCCACAATCCTACGACACCTTTCTTGAAATGAAAATTTTCCATTGTAATCCCCTTCTTCAAACCAAATAAACCACCCAAAGACCACTTCTCTAATCGTCCTATAAGCCTGCTTCCTATCAAAAATATTCGAAAAAATCTTACTTAAACTAATGTTACTCCAAATTGCATTCCAGCTTCATAAAAAATCCTAATCCCATAACCAATGAGCTAACTCTCCAAGCCCATCCACATAATCCTTTTCAATAACTCAAACGGAGATGATCCCGAAATGATCTTCTACAAGTGAACCAAGTTAATTATTGCATATATATAAAATTATTATCATTAAAGTTATGTTTTTTCTTTGGAATAGCAGCACTAACTGATCTCTTCTGTTATTGCCACAGCTAAGTGACTATATTGGGACCAATTTTCAAAATGTAATTTTATTTACAAAATGTAATGAATACATTTTTTTACTCTGAAAGTAATAGTAGGAAAATTGTAAAAGCAAATTATAAACTCTTAAATTTTTGATCAATTAAGAAGCTTATATCATTGATCATTTCATAAGGGCTTTGATATTAACATTGTGTGGTGCTGCTGATGAGAGGGATTGCATGACAAGAACTCAACACAATATTAAGATCTGAAAAAAAGAGACTAATACATTAAGCTGCTTAGCAGAAAAAGAGAACTAAAAGTTGTGGAGTTTATCTTCCCCATAAATAATAACAAATTTGCTCTCAGAACATAAAATTTTACACACACGCACACACATGTGCACACACGCTATATATATATATATAAAATTTAAATTTATTTATTTAGTGTGTGTGTGCAAATAATCAACTGTGATTCTATCATTAATTCCAAAACAATATACTAACGTTTCTCTGCTATTTTCCATAGCATAGAATTCCTTTCGAAGCCATCTTTCCACTTGTAAAGGGTAGGGAGCATTAATAGTGTCATGAACCAAATAACGTAGGCCTCTAACCCACAGGTCACATTCTTTCTCAGAAAGTGCTACAAAAAAATAATAACATTAAAGCATTCTATAAGTAAAAAAATATCAAAATAAACATAAAAGTTAATTAATGAGTTAATGTTCACAATTTTTCATATTAATATGCCACTTTTGTCATTAGCATGTTCAGAATTTATAAGACATTATCTAGACCTATTTATTAATACAATAAATAAAGTATAAACTTGACAATGTCACTACCAAATAAAGTCATTAACATCAATAAAATTTAATAATAAGCAACCCTGGAGTGTTTTTAGATATGTCTATATATTGTCTTGTAAAATGTCCATGATTTTTTATGTAGTGAATAAATTGTTCACCAATAAATTATTTATTACTAAAAAAATATGTGTAAAATTAAATGGTACAATTTAAATATTTACTAATCATAATACAAGGTAATGACAATGGAAATAATGATAGCAATAATAAATAAATAAAAAAGGAAGTACCAAAACAATTTAATAAATTAATTAATTGTTTGCAGTCTGTATATTGGAGGGCTAAAAACAAGAATTAGAAGAAAAATGAAAGATAAATATAAGACAATAATCATAAAATAATGATCATTTAGATGAATTGAGGAACTAAAAAACTTTTCTTAATTGTGTTAAGATAAACAGTTTTAATAATTTGTAAAATTTGAAAATAAAAACTTATTAAAATTGGTTTAGTAGTTTCAGTTAAACTAGAACATTTTATCTATATAAATTTTACTAATTAGAACTCTAGGAGGTTTGGCACTCTCAGATGTGACCATAAACCTTGCTCAAAGATTTCTCCATATATCATGATGTCGGCAATAATAAAATCATTTTTTTCTTCATATATAACTACTTATTAAGAAAAATTATTCTGTACATTTTATACACTTAATTTTAGATGGGGTACATAATAAAAGTCCTTGCTCGTCTATCCCGGGACTTAACCTGTTCTCAGAGAGGAGCCCAGGTTAACCTGCGATAGACTATCCAGCACCCATCTTCTCCTTATCCTAGGATAAGAAGGAGACTAGGCAGGGAGTCAAGGAGGGAGTGAGAGGGTGAGAAAAATGCCAGTGCATTCACTCCCTTGGTATTTTAACTAAACTAGCGGGAGTAGGTCCCTAGGCCATCTCCTCTTGAGGCATCGGGGACGGTGGTCGGGATGAACGTGGGATGCCAGGGAGAGGACTAGAGGATTTGGATGTCCTTGGAGGTTTGTGTGGAACTTATCAAACCTGGAGGGGGTGAGCTCGGAAACAAAAGGTACTTGCAGGTCAGAATGGATGGTTTTATTGGATACGTAGGGAGGAGTGTTGAGGATTGTGCGAAGGACTTTGGACTGGAACCCCTGGATACATCTAATGTTTGTTGGCTTCGCTGTGCCCCACAATTCAATACCATATGTCCAGATAGGTCTAATTAATGTTTTGTAAAGAGTTATTTTGTTTTCTATTGTTAATCTGGACCTGTGGTTCAGCAATCTGTAGAGCAGTCCAAAGCGTCTGTTTAGTTCTTGTCTATTTGTCTGTAATGAGTCTTCCAGGTTAGTTTACTGTCTAGATAGAACCCAAGGTAGCAGACTGTCGGAGAGGAGGGAAGAGGAACCTTATTAAGGAGGACTGGCGGACATTGACCTCTGTGAAGTGTGAAGATGACATTGACTGATTTAGTTTCATTTAGGAGTATTTGCCAACGTTTTGACCACTGGAAAATGGAGTTAAGATGGGATTGAAGGTTATTTGAGGCAGTGTAAGGATCCGGGTTGCAGGAGAGTATGGCTGTGTCATCTGCATGGGACCCGAGGAGTGAGTCAGGATGTGTTGGGATGTTGGCAGTGGAAAATGTGACCATGACCAAGAACAATACCCAGTGGAACTCCCGCTTCAACGGGGTAGAGGTCAGAATACTCCAACCAAGGCCGACTTGAAAGTATCTATCGGAAAGATAGGACATAATAATTAGGTAGTAAGGTTGTGGAAGGATAGACTTGAGTTTAAAGAGCAAGCCCCTATGCCAAACCTTAGCAAAGGCTTGAGTCACGTCAAGGAATGCAGAGGAGCAATATTCCTTACACTCAAGTGTGTGGGAGATGTGATCTATAACTCGGAGATCTTGTTGAATTTGGAGTGCTTATTTCTAAAGCCAAATTGGTGATTAGGAACAAGGTTCATGAAGTCGAACATTTTGGACATTATGGGGAGGAGGCTGATGGGACGGTAAGAGGAAGGAAGGTTTGGTGGTTTACTGGGTTTAGGAAAGAGGATGATGTTTGAGAGTTTCCAGAGAAGGGAGAAGTATGTGGTGTGGAAAATGCTATTGTAAAGGTAGGTTATAAAGAGAATTGCTTTTTTAGGGAGTTGTCATAAGATACGAGTGGCAATAAGATCATGGCCTGGGGATTTGCGCCTAGGTAATTTGGAAATGAGGTATTTGACTTCGGAGGGATTAACCCCTTTAGGAGGGAGGGACATGAGAAGAGGAGCATTCAGAAATATTTCTGTTTCAGTAGGTTTGGAATGATCAGTAGGATCAGGATGAGGGATAAATGTTAGTCTGAGATGTTTGGCCAGTACCTCTGCTTTTTCGTCGTCGGCACGAGCCCAAGATCCATCATCACGACAAAGAGGTGGGGAAACAGGCTGGAACTTAAGGATTTTTTGGGTGGCTTTCCAAAGAGAATTACCTTTAGTTGTAAAAGAAGATAGATAGCTATTATAGGATTCTGACTGGTGAGAATTGAGCTCACGCTTCACCAACCGACAAAGCCAGTTGTAGAATTGATGGTCGTCTGGATGACGGGATCTCTGCCATGTGACTCTCGCCTGGCGCTTGGACTGGATGAGGTCTGGGATGTGAGAGGGAAGAGGAAGCCTGGTGGGTGAGCGGCTTGGCATTGGGGAAGAAGCGTCCCTGGATGTGGGAGCACATCTCTGGATAAGAGTTGTAAAGTGATAAGTAGCAATATCTAGGTCTAAGGATGTTTTTAGTGGAACGTTGAGGTCTATAGAGTCAGAAAGGAGATTACGGAAGAGGTCCCAATCGATAGGGCCCCAAATAAAAGAAGGAGAAGATTCTTTTGGTAAAGATGACAAGGATAATTTAGCGAGAACAGGACTGTGGTCTGAGGAAAGGTCATTCAGGGATGTGACTGAAGAATGAAAGGAATTTAGTCCACGGTGGACAAAGAAGTCTAAAATGTCTGGGATTTTATTGGGATCAGTTGGCCAGTATGTAGGAGAGGGTTGACTAATGTAGGAAAGGTTAAGGTAGGATAAGGCATTATGTAAGGATCGTCCACGAGAGTTGGTCGTCCTACAGCCCCATAACAAGTGCTTAGAGTTATAGTCGCCTCCTGCAAGAAAGTGTGGACCAAGGGAAGAGAAGAAATCCGAGTACTGACGAGCAGAGGCCGGTTTGTTGGGTGGGCAATATACCGCTGAATTAGAGAGGTTAAAGGAAGAGGTTATCAGGGATATTGTGGCAGCTTGAAGAAAGCCAGAAGAGTGGGGAGAGAGTTCAAAGTGGGAAAGGGTGTTTTTAACTAGGACTGCAGCTCCACCGTGTGCTCTGTCGTCAGGATGGTCTGTCCTATAAGTCAATAAAATAATTACCCAATAAATTTAGAGTATTTTATTTTTCTGATTAGCCAAAACACTGACTTATTTCTATATATTAATCTAGATTATAAAGGTACACACATTCACAAAACTGCATGGGGGTACAAGAATGAGTTTTAATATATATTCCTATCTGCATATCAATACTAACAGGTATGTGATGATAAAATAAGAAAGAACTTTGCAAAAATTGTTAAAGAAGTATTGTACAGATATTAAAGTGTACAACTAAACGGAATCTGTGCAGCCCATCCCTTAAGCTATGACCATATTCGTGCATGTTCCTCTTCTCTCATGTGCAACTTGCATTTCATGCATGGTTTGCAGCAAGCCTTTAGGGTCATTCAATTTGTTGTCCACATTAGTCCAACAAATCATGCCCCACTAGATGAATGAGTATTACAAGAAGTTAATATTTAGTAATCAGTGAAACTGATTTTAAAGTGTTATCACAGAGGTATAAGAATAAAAGATAAAATCACTGAACATTCGGAACAAGAAAATTTTTGAGAAGAAGAAATATCACACTTTCAGCATTTGTGTGTTATATTTGAGATATTAGCCAGAATCAAACTAATAATACAACTACTGAATACTACTACTACCAATAACGATTTACTTAAATTACACAATAACTGAGCGCCTCCTCCTTCTTCTCTGATAGATATTCTCTTGTTTCTCTTGTTTTATTTGAGAGTCTGTAATTAACAGAAGTTTATAAAAAGTATTAAAAAAAGCCACGGAGAAGCATAAAATTTTTTTAAGATAGAGATATTTTTTTTCTCAATATTTTCAATACCCTCTACTTGCCAATATTAGACTAGTAATTTGATGGCACCTAACCTGGACAGGGAAGTGAATTGTTGATGACAAATCTACTAGCTAAGCAGCCCCTCTTGTTCAGATACATGCAATTTGGCTTGGTAGTCCATCAGATGTCACAGCTGACAACCCTAGAAAGACATTGACTAGGGCAACCCTTCCCCCTCTGCTTTTGGGAAAATGCCATCATATATCTCAACAACTATATACAACAAGACTGATAGTTACTAAAACATGTTTATCTATCTCTGCCAATCATAACTTACAGTTTTTTAAACGAATTTTGGAAAAAATTTTAGTTGACAAAAAGAAAGACAGGCTTTATAAGCAAATTTGGCCAATTAGAGGTTTCCCTTTTTTTTTTTTTTTTTTTTTTTTTTTTTTTTTTTTTTAAGTAGCAGGCTTAATATTTAGTTTAGTTTAGTTTAGTGCAATTTGAAATTCAACATATTTTTATTTAAATGTAGGAGTAAAAATTCCAAGAGTTATATAGTTAAATTGAATAATTAGGAATGGGATTTACCAGAACCCTATATTTTAATATAATAATAACATAAGGCTACTACAATTATTTGTGATTTAACTAAATTTTGCAAGTCACTTTCAAATACAAATAAAAGTCTGAGTTCACTAATGAACGAAATCAGATCAGGTATATGTAGGGGTTCACCTTAAATGTTCAGTGTAAAGAAGAACTTTTTTTTTTTTAATGAAGCAAAATTTAGTGCAATGACAACACAGATTAGAGTTACTGATAAAGGAAAGATTTTGGGAGTTACCTAAAGAGATTAAATAATTAGGAGTGGGGGTTGGTGTTAATCCTAAATTTTAAATTACCAATTTAGGAGCCACAATTAATAATTTTGGAATGTTATTTAGTGAGATCAATCAATCATAAGTAGGTTTTTAACTTAAACCCCTTATTGTAACACAACAATCTACCAAATGTATTATTATTCAAAAAGGTGAAAGTAGACTTGTAGCATTGAAATAATCGTGTTTTTCTGTGAATTAATAATGTCATTATAAGGAATGGAGGTTAACCTGAAATTAAAACTTGATTACAGAATCTTTTAATAATTTAATTGTAACTTGGCAAGTTGCAATTAAATTAACATTAAGATTGATATTAGGGAACATATTTAGTTGGATAAGAGCAGGGTTTTACCTGACTAAATATATTCAATTAATATTAGCAGAATCGCTAACTCAAAACTCAATGGATTACACTGCATGATATTATTTAAAATTTATAGAAGAAACATTTTATGTTTCTTTGTTATTCAGAAAAACAAAACTAGTAGAGGGGTTAAGCAAAAAAAAGTTAAAATATGGTTTGGTCATTAAACTTCAGTTAAGGTAGATCCAAAAAAAATACAATTTAAAAAAAGTGTATTTTTTTATTTTCTGGCAACGTTTCAGCTTACATCATAAGCCATCTTCAGGGCTATCATGAAGGCGAGAGGGGACATCGTATCTATATTCTTGACAGATTCAATAACATCTACTAATCCAACATTAAAGCACGCCTCATTTTCCTGTCACTGTACACTAAGTGAAAGATTAAAAAGAAAGAGAAAGTGCACAATTTTAGACATATTTTAATCATTGTTAACATTAACCATAGTTGTCAAAAACAAAGATATTTTTTTATTCCAAACTGTTTTGAAGTCCTTTTGGTCTAACCAGTATTACTAAATAACTTTTTGGGGGGTTAAGTAATAAAAAAAGGTTAAATCATTACTATAAAAATTCATAATTTCAATGAAAAATATACATATACAAAACCAAACATACCAGCAATTGAAAGAGTTTTCAGCTTAAATTCTGAACCATAGGTAACAACGAAACATCTTAAATTTTCTATTTTCTTAGATTCTTCAGGAAATCTTTCAAAATCTTTAGAACTCTTACCAAGCCTTACTTCTTTCACTTCCCTCATCTCAACTAAGAAACAAAAAGTACAGAGATAAGATTTTAAAAAAATAAATAAATAACTTATTTATAAAATTAGAAATATACTAACTTGTCCCATCAAATGCTTTATTGGTTTGAGTCCGTGCCCATGCAATTTGTCTTGTTTCTCTCCGTATCATTAATGTTTTTTTTTCTGGTCTTTTTCTGGGAAAGAAACGGGTGACAATTGTACCCCGTTCAAGCTGACTGATGATTTGCTCAATTTCAGGATTAAAGCCCAACATTCCGTTTGACATTTTTAAAACTATATAGAGCTACTAATGAAAAATATAAAATTTGTGTAACTTATTGAACAAGCAAGACCAGTACTGACACTAATGAGACTAGTTCTTATAAAAGCATATTATAGAATGTTGAGAATCAAACTTCAACAGTTATCACATGTTCTGAGTGTCATATCAAAATTTTCAATCATACAATTTATCAAAATGCTATGTAACATCCTCTACTGCCATCAAAAGGAACAATATATGAAGAAAATATAAACAATAACCCACCAAAAACACCTTTGGTGAAAAATGACAAGACATTCTCCATTTGAAAAGGCACTTCAATTATCACCTACCCTTAACTCACTCAATTGTATTTAGACTTAAATGACACATGCCGTAGGTCAAGTGATAGTATTCTGTAGGCCACGCACACAAAAACAATGGGACTTATCACAAATTAAAGCACTAGTGGTCTTTAAGTTGACAGAAAAACAAAACTAATAAGGAATTTGCTCACAACATGTAGCTATTCACAAGTTTATATACTCTATGATTTTTACAACTGATTACAGGCTAATATTTGTAATTTTTAATAAGTAGCAATTAATTAAAGGAGTAGAAAATTTTTCAAAAAAAGGCACACCATTGACGTAGTTAGAATCCCAATTTCAACAGTTTAACAAAACATCATAAAAGTAATAATAATTACAAAATCTTCGGTCAGAATTACCTATTTAATATTTTAGTAAGTTTTTCGTACCTTTTATATTTAAATATTTTATTTTTTTATAGCAGCCCCTCTTGTTCAGATACANTATTTTTTTATATAAAATTATTTTAAAAAATTTGTTTTAAATTTTCATCCGTTAATTGACTATTGTTTATTTTATTCTTATTAACTTTAGCTTCTTATTGTGAAAAATAATTCGGAATAAAACATAAAATGATGAATTGAATATATTGGACAATAACTTTAAATGACAACACTGGCGGTATCAGTTTAGGTTTATATTTCCAGCTACCTATTCCATGAGTGGATGATGCAATAATTTTTTAGATATAAATTTTGTTTTTTTATGTTGTTAGTCAAATTTATTATATTTCCTCTATTATAGAAGTTAAATTTTATATATATCTATTATGACAGAAGAAGAGTCAGTAAGTAGTCTTTAATTTCGTATTTTCCGCAGTTTTATGAAATAACGTGAACATGCTTTGCACTCAAAATTATTTCTAGAAAATATTTTGAGTCAAATATTGCACTATTTCATATATAATTGTTTTAATTACTTTATTCAATGGATTAATCTAATTTGTAAGGGAATTATAATAGTCTACTAGTTAATCAGGTTATATGTCTTGTGACAGATATTAGATGCCACTATCAAAAAGAAGAAGAAGAAAAAGAAGCCAAATTTCGATTTTGATGCCACCACAGATGGAAATACAGGAGATGGTTCAGACAAAAAATTTAACTTGGATGAATTAGAAAATGCTTTACCAGATGGAACATCAGGCAAGTCTGGAATTGCAAATGATGCCCAAGATGATGGAGGAATTGAGGTTTGTATTTTTGCTACAATATAACTGAAATTAGTTATTTTTTCTCTTGTCTGTACTTAACTATTGGAAGAATTAGATTTGATATTCAAGTCATTGGTGTGACCTCAATATTGGCATTAGAATTTAGATATTTAGGGTGAAAAAATTTACACTTATGAATAAATTATAACCAGTAAAATTTAAGGGGTATTTTATTACATCTATACTTCTTTTACAATCCTCGAATGAAATAATTTCATTTGGAAAAAACTACCCTTTTATTTATGAATAAAATTTGTTTTATGGTTGTATATATTATAATACTCTCAGGAATTTTGTCTGTTCCTTACGGTGTTTGTATTAGGTCCCAACCGTGTATTCCAAACCTCTGAATATTTATACAAGGTAGGTGAGTTGATGTTACAATGAAAATATTGTATCTCAAATCATACTGATTTAAGTTTCACTTATTTAATGATCTTAAATCTTGTTGTTCTATAGACATGGTGGGTCTAAGTACCATTAACCAATGTTGATGTAAGTCCATTTAAGTTAAACTCTAATTAAATTATATTTAGTAAGTAAAGTATTATTTATTTAAAGAATATAGGAATAAACCTTGTTTAAACTACCTGTAGTAAGATAAAAAGCCCTTCATGAAAAGGCTGTGTAATCTAAGCAGATTTCCTTAGTTTTTAAAAAAAAATAAGGACATCAAATGTAAAACCAGAAAAAATAATGAATGTGATGTATGACCACTATAGTTGGGTCTAGATGGGCCAGGAAGATAGGATGGAACAGCTCACCCATCGTTGTTGTATTGTAAATATTTATTCTATAATAAGTGTTTTTTATTTTAAAAAAATTATAGAACACACATTAGAAAATTACATTTTAATTGAACACTTATGAGGTTCTTAAAACCATTTTTGTGATTAAAATAATTAAGTTATTATGATTATGAATTTTATGGCTTCGTATTGACAATAAATATGAACATTCAAAATAAGTTAAAATTTGTGTGTTAATTTAACATATCAATTTCCTAAATAGATGGATTCTACTCCTTGGGAGAACTTTGAAAATTTGAAGTTTGGGAGAGGGGGGAAATAGCTTTGCTGCAGATTTTAAAAATAATTTTTTATTATTTATA
>KZ807087.1:417741-430134 GCA_000696205.2 Oncopeltus fasciatus
AACGTGACATTTAACTATTTATATTTACAATTTTTTTTTATCAAGCAAACTTAAGGAACAGGTTTTATTTAATTTTTGTTATGAAAGGTGTTTTGAGCAACACATCTACAAAAATGAACTTTACCGACCAAGAGGCTTTCCACCAAAGTCAAACGTAGCTGGTACTGTATGATTTACAAAATTGTAACCTGAAATAGAATAGAAACATTTTAACAGAATTTATAAGGAATGTTTATTGAAAACAAGGAGAATAGTATGTCTTGTGTAATAATATTTTACGTAAAATAATTGGTTGTACTACATTAAACCCATGAAAGGCCACAAATTCCTTTTTTTTTTTAGTTGAGATCTTAGCCTAAATATTAAAGAATAAGTAATATTAATGCAATAGGCACAGATTAAAGTGTTTATTTATGAAAAGTTTTTGCAATTCATCTCCAAAACACCTTTACACCTCATCCAAATCCAATCCACACAACAACCTCTCCTGCCTAAATCATATACGAATTCCTCGAATGCCCTCTTCCTCCATCCTTGCAACCCAGTTCCATCAATCCTTCTGAAGTAAAGTATCTCATATCCTGTCAATCCCAAAAAGAAGGCTTCCGGTTATGATCTTATCACTTCCACAATCCTATGACACCTTCCCCGAAAAGCTCTCATCTTCTCAACATATACATACAACTGCATATTCCATCTTGCTTGCTTCCCATTACTTTGGAAATATTCCACAATAATCTTTTTTCCCACACTATATAAACCATCCGAAGACACCTCCTCTTATCATTCTATAAGACTGCACCCCATCTTTCTGAAAATATTTAGAAAACAAAATTTCCTATTAAAACAAATAGTTCCCGATTCTCAAGTCCAATAATCTTTTTTGGGTCAAACAGGGATCAGATTACTCCAACTACTGCCCTGTAGAAGCGGCACTTGCCATTCTTTCCCTCGTTAATGCCACTCATAGCCATTGAACAATATTCTGAACAACTACAAAATGTATATTTACTTACAGGTTGATCCCTTGAACGCAAAGAGTACTGACCCCAGGAGCTTTTTTGGATGTTTTCCAAGCATTTGATAGAGTCTGGCACAGTGGTCTTCTGTTTAAACTGAAATCCATACTTCCTAGTAACACTTACCTTATCCTTAAGTCTTACTTATCCAACCGTTTCTTTAGGGTTCGGCAAGGATTAGATTACTCCGATTTCTACCAAGTGGAAGCGAGAGTTCCTCAAGGATCTATCCTAGAGCTTGGATCTATCCTATTTATCCTGTACGCTGCTGACATCCCTGCACATCAAGTACCCTCTTAGCTCTATTTGAGGACGAAAAAGCTAAAACTGCTTCTAAAAATCAACAAGATCACCTCGAAAAAATCAAACAATGGTGTGGAAAATAAAGAATAAAAATCAATGAAGAAAAATGCGTTCAAGTTAATTTCCAACTGCAGAAGAAAGACTTCCCTGAAAATGTGAAATTTAACAATATTCCTTTACCACAATCAAATTCTGTTCGTTACCTTGGGTTCCATCTTGATTCACGACTTACATGGAGAGAACATACTAAAATTAAAAGACAAGAACTCAATCGGCAATATGGACTTTTATATAGACTCATGAATAAGAAATACAATCTTACAACTGAAAACAAACTGACGCTCTACAAAACCTTATTACGACCAATCTGGACTTGAGGAGTAGAAATCTGGGGTGCCGCCAAGCCTTCCAACAACCAAAGGATCCAGTCCTTTCAATCCAAAAACCTGAGAATAATTGCAAATCCTCCCTATTACGTATCCAATTCTTCCCTTCACCATGATCTTAATATTCCTTTTGTTCAAGACCTCATTTCTTCCCTCTTCATCCTTTTCCACAGTAAACTGCCATACCATCTTAATCCACTAGTACAGACCATGTTTTCCAACTCCAACCCCTACAACCCTCCCAATCGACTCAAGCGAAGATGGCCCCATGACCTCTTGGGGACATAGCCTGCAAATAATTTGAGAGTGGTGTCAGTGGTCACCTTCTCTCCTCATCTGATTGACATTGAATTTTTTTTTTAAATTTCATTGTAATCAAATTACAAAATGTTTTTTTTTTATTTAACAGAATGTAATAAATAAATAAAAGTTTATAAAAAAAAACCTACAGAATGTAACAACCCAATAAATTATTAAGAGATTTATGAAAAGATTCAGCCTTGTGTTAATTAAAAACAGAAGTTTGGTAGATACCAGCATCAGAGATTTGCTTTTTCTGTCCCAAAAGAAATTTACACACATCATTTAAGCATAACAAGAAGGAGTTTGACATCCTTTACATCCATTGTCAGAAAATACATTAGGTAGAATGATCAAAAAGAATTGCTCTGATTTATTCTTTAAGAATTTTTAAATTGTGCTTATGTGTATAGTTATAGTTACTGGAAAGCTTGCTTTTATTTTAACTTAACATTGCAGTAAAATGCAATTCAAATATATCTGGATAGGCTTCCTTGGCGAGACTGAAAGGGTTCATCTTTTTTCCCTTCACTTCAAAACAACATTTTAATTGGTATATCTGTGCAATATTGATTGAGATATCCATATCAATAGAGAAAAAAAAAAAAAAGAGACAAAATCTGAATTGTGAAATTTGATCGACCGATATTTCAAATTCCCACTCCAATAATAAATATTTCATGGGACAGCTTATTGAGTGAAACATCATTTCAACAAAAAACCTAAATTAAAATTCAGTTATATAACTCACCTCCACTTTGCTCAATCTTTCGGCTTTCGGCTGCAGCTTTCCTTTGATCTGCAAGAACTAAAATTTCCCTCAAGGCTTTCTGTTGCTCAGTGCTCAGGTGTGACGTTAAAGCTGTATATAACTGAGGGTCAGCAGATTCTAGAGCTATAAGAGAAATAAATAAAAAAATAATAAGATTAAGAAGTTGGAAGGTATCCTGAAAAATTATAATTAAAAAAAAATTTTTTTCTGCAGATAATTTTAATATATGGAATTTTTTCAATCAAAAGGTGTTTTTTTTTTCTTGTTTGTGTATATCAAAAATTAGAAAATTAGTAAGATCTATCAAAATAAATAAGGAATGGGTAGTCCTTCACTATCAGACTGCCGCTGTCACTATTCCTCAGCCCTCACTACTTCTAGAACAAGTCATTAATCTATGTAAAAATGACAAGAAAATTTTGAATTTTTAAAAAGTGAAATTGAAAAAAATTCTTTATGTAACTCCAAAATCCAATAAAAAATATATCTGTATTCAGTACTTATTCCAATTGAAATACTTTCTGATGAAGTGTTTTAATACAATACATTACTATAATAAAATATACAGTGACAGGGACTAAAATTTATGGGCAAGAAAGTGGTCAAAATTTCAATTTTATCAAAGATGAGAATACAACAGACAATTTTAAAGGCTACAACAAAAAAGTATTACTTAAACTAAGTAACTTATTTATTTTGATTGTTAAAAGCTAGGGAAGCACGTTGCGAGAGCACCAGTCCTGTAAGGGAAGGGGCCAATTGAAGGAGACCACCTGCTTCCTTTCTTCAGAAAAGGAAATTAGGATTACACAATAACTATTAGATTCTAGGCCTGCCTGCCCCTACCATAAAGTTTCTATGTCAGATTGCAAGTCTTCGGTCATGGCCGTTAAACAGTGAAGTGATAAGTGACAGTAATTAGCCAGTTCTTTTGAGACCTCTATTTAAATAAGCACATATAGTTAATTTGTATAAATCTGTTAATAAGCTGTAAGTAATTCATATTTTATATTTATTCATTCACTAGTTCATAAGTTTGATTGCTTGCTGTAATTAGCAAGTGTACTTTTTTTTTTTTAAATAAATTAACTTCAATTTATTTTTGCTCTTAATTATTATTGACCAATAGCCCATAACACTATGATTAGAAAGGAAGGGTATGAATTTTTGCTTTATAAAGACATATGGGTTATTTTTGGAAAGGTTAAACTGCTAAAAGGCAATAATGTTAAAAGATAGATAATCCATTAAATGAGACAATGTAGACAAGAATTAATTCTCTAATAATTAATTCTCACTTTTAACACAGAACCTCTCACATTCACATTTAACTTGACACTAAAACAGGATTATTTACTAATTCGTGCTGAAATTCCAAAACAAGCTGATCAATAAATAATCTTTACTCAAAAATTAAGGTAAGAACTTATGAATAATAAAATTAATTGAATATTATTAATAGAATAATATGAATAATAAATTGTCTATGGACAGAATGAGACAAAAACCATTTTAATGTAAACATCTGATCTCTTTACTTAGCTTAAGAATAGACTCAATAAAAATCTACTTACTGTGGAATACTTGTTTAAATATAACATATTCATCTATTTCAGTCTCCTCCTCATCAAGAGGAGTGGTAAATGATTCAAGAGACATATCTTCTATAGGATCATAATCATCATCCTCTTCATCATCATCATCACTACCTCCATCCTAAAAAAAGCAGCCAAGATAAATATTTCAGAATAAAAGTTTTCTAATTGAAAAAGTTACTCAACAAGGCATTATTACTGTAAATTAAATCTGAAACAATTAGTTAATCAAAAATATAATTACACTGGACATTTCCATCAAGGCAATCTTAAATATTCAAAAGTTGATAGAACAATTTTTAAAATATTAGAAAAACTGTTACTTTTTTTAACCCTCCCCACAATTAACTGGTAATCTCTACTGAATCAAAATAACCAAATCCCCTCATCATGAATCAAATAAAGAAATCAAATACCAAATAAATGTGTCATTTGTGATATTATCATGGACAACATACTAATAAGTACAATCACAAATAAAACTGCTAAACATATTTTTATTTTTTTTCTCGAATTAAAGAGAGAAATGGTAGATGTAAGTGTAATAATATTTAAAGACCTTAAAAACTTAATACTTTCTAGTAGAGGGATAAATAACTTTCATAAATCCCACGAATAATAGATGAAATGTTGGAATCAATGTGCAACAAAAACTACTTAGATTCTGAGCTTGAAGGAAGAAGCTGTAAAATGTACCTGTGCCATAGTTGCATTCACAGGGAACTGAGGTTGGAGTGCATTATTTCCCTTTATAACCTTCTGCTGCAAACCTTCAAGATAAGCATTTCCTTGTTCATCAATGTCATCATCATCTGTCGATAGAACTGCAAAATTTTACAAAATGTAGATTAAATATCATTTTTTTATTTATCTATATTTTTAGGGAAGGGATCTAGAATAGGCAGCCCAGATAATCTCCCACAATTGTTGAATACATTTTTTATCAATGTAAAAAATATTGTTTTTTTTTTTTTAGTATTATTGCACTAAATTAAATATTATACCCAATGTAACTAAAATTTTATTTTTGTTTAATTCTTGAAATTTAAGGCAATCCCCCACTTCAATTTGTTTAATTTCGCTCCTTAACAAACTCAATTTTTCAATTAACATTTAGAAGCTACATGCCAAGATTCATTAGGAGTCTAAAAACTATGGCCTATAGAGCACTGAATGTAATATATATATNTCTATATATATATATATATATATATATATATATATATATATATATATTACTAGTAGTTATGATCAGAGAAAATAAAAAGTATTTGATTCAAAATCTGGAATAAGAACTACCTCACTAGTTAAATCCTTTGAAATAATCTAATAAATTAATTTATTAAAATCAGCATGCATATAGACTATATAATTTGGTTTAAAAAACTATAAATACATGAGTTATTTATTATAGAGAATTCAATCAAAGCCATGAAGCCATAAATTTTTTCCTTATATCTATCTGATAAACCAAAAAGCCATCAGCACTTAAACAGCCAGAATAATTCTCAGGATGGAAATAGCTATAAAGTGACTGATCGGAAAGTAAGAGTGAAATATAGAGAACCAGACATTGATAACATCTTTTAGAAAAGGGATACATAGAACATTATAAAAAGAGTAATTGAAATGAATTGAAAAAATTTCAAGCATTAACAAAGTACTAAAATTTTTTTTATTTGTAATTCCAGAATTCATATATGCATACACACATATTTTACAGGTGTATGCACATGTATATATTATTTTAATCATAAAATACATATTTAAAAAAAATATTATTAATGAATTATATTTTTATCACACAGGTCCTGAAGATGATGTGGATTTATGCAAAGCTTTTAATTAAAATTTAAAGATTCCATACAAAGTATGATACATCTAGGAAGTAAAGAATCTAAAAGCGTAAATCTCGGAAAGAAATAGGAATGCCATAAAAAAATATTCCTTTATCTGGAATTACAGATTATTTACATCAAGTAAATATTGTATACATGAATTTTCTATCCCAGTAATTACAACCGGATCAGAAAGAATATCATGGAAAATAAAATTATAGATTCGAGACAAACATGCTACCCTGAAGACCTCCCACATTAGCAGAATAAAAATAAAAGTAATAAAATATGAGGCTGGTCCATAAAAAATTAATTATAAGTTATGGAACTAAGATTATTAGGGCTAGAAAAGGTTATTGAAAAATTGCTTTACCATCTTCATCTTCACTTTCATTCTCTTCTTCTTCTTCCTCAAGGTTTTCCATAGCTTTAGCTATAAATTAATAAATATTTAATTGAAGACAAAATATACAATATGTAATAATGAAACACAAATCTTTAAAATAAAAAAACATTCATATGAATAATTTTTCTTTAATATTGCTAAAAATTGTAATAAATATATACTCTTACCAGCATAAGCTCGTTTTAGTCCATCAAAAACAAGAATAAGACAGGGGATGATTTGTGTAGCACACTCATTTACGGCCATGGGCCTGTTTGGGCCCATTGACATAAGTGTTGAGAGACCAAGGACACATAACTTTCTGTCATGCAATCTGGAAATTATAAGAAAAACTTATTCATATTAAGATTAAAATTAATAAAAGAATTTAATTAGATGATTTTAGTAGGAGTTCCAAAAAATACAAATTTAACAAAAGTGTACTTTTTTAAAAGATTATCTGCCAACGTTTCGGCTTAAATTGTAAGCTATCTTCAGGGCTGCATATCATGAAGACCAGAGAGGAAGTCCTGTCCCTAAGTTCACATTTACATGACTGAAATGTCATGTGAACATTTCATGACTCAGTCATGGAAATGTGAACTTAGGGACAGGACGTCCTCTCTCGTCTTCATGATAGGTAGCCCTGAAGTGGCTTTCAATGTAAGCCGAAACATTGGCAGATATTAAAAAATACACTACACTGTTTTAAATTTTTTTTTTTTTTTTTGGATCTACCTTGACTGAACCCCAACTAAAATCATCTTTTAATAATATCTACAGTCAAAAAACTCTCCATTTAAAAAAATTAAATGTATGTATGTATGTTATGACTCATTCATCTTCACTGATTAAATAAAACTTTACACGAACTTAATGACATTAAGAATCATGCTATGTGCCCCCCTTTTTAAAATAATAAAAAAAATACCCCAAAAAGCAGTCAGCATCATGGATCCATTGCTTGATGAAGTGGCCACTGATAGATTCAGAACTCTGAATACTCTGCTGCAAATTTTCCATTGTGGTGACCCAAAGTTGAGGGTTGTAGTAGAGAGCAGCAATGACCACTTGAAGACACATTGCACGTAGTTCTGAAGTTTTCACTTCATTAGTCAGCCTTTGCAAAACTAATTCCATGAATGAAGGTATACACTGGAATAAAATACTCATTGATTCATAACAATATTAAAAGTGGGATTCTATCATTGAGAGTTGAGAGTAACCAAACAAAAGGGAACACAAGTTTATATATATATATATATATATATATCATTTGAACTNACCCTAATAAATTTAAAAGTGAGTTTTCTTATTACAGAAAAAATATGAATGTTATAACTACTTAATAATATTGGAAACCTTTTGACACTTTAATTTCATGGCTATATATATATATATATATTGCATGATGAAGATATTACATTTGTGATTAAATTAAATGAAACAAAAGGCTTTTTTGAAGGACTATTTTTCCAAAGAGGGCAATTAAAGAGTAATAGGGCATTACTTCCCCTGCAATAATATGTAAAATATTGCTGGAACTAGGCCTCATTTCAAAATATTATATGCGTGCAAAAAATTAATATAACAATAAAGCAGGATAAAATGAAAATAATAGACAAGAATTGTAATCGCAAATAAAGGAAATACTTTTAATTAAATAAATAAGCTTTTAAGAAAAAAATATATAAAAATTAAATGTCTGGTGATAATACTAAATATTTTAACCGAAAGGGATCATTATGCTAAGGAAAGGAAACAATATTAGTTATATAGGTTAATAAAATTTTGAGACTGAAATGAATGTTTCATATTTAAATAAATGATGGTTGATTGAATGATGAATCGGTTTAAAAATTGAAATGAGTAAAGTATTCCATGGTGATATTGAGTTGCCAAGAACTTATGCAAATAGTGTACAGATGGATTACCTTGACTAATACTTAATTATCTAAGAATAGCCACTTGACACAAATCAGCCTTTCAAACTCCTTAAAAAATAATTTGACCATTACCATTTATTTATAAATTCTTCATTCAAAATTTAAATTTGATTAAAACCTTGATTATGAGACAAATAATAAAAATAAAAAATGCATATTCTTTACATTAATGAGAAATGAGGATATTTTTAAAAACTGTATTCCCTCATTCTGGCTAATTCATAACAAACACACACTTTAATACATATATGTAATATTGTAGTAAAATTTCAAAACAATATAATATTGGTGGAAATTGCAGTTATTGTATAGATAAGATAAATTACTTAGAAAATTCATGTAGCCCTAAGGTAACAATGAACTCCCATTATTTGAACAATAGTTAAAGAATTTAGTGCTTATTCATGTTGAATTCTCTGTTCACTTCCAGACATAGACAACTTACAAATTGTTAATTCACAATTATTAATTTTATTATTATTTTTAATACTAACCTGATCAATTTGTCCCTTGCATTGAAGAATAATAACTTCGAGAAGTTTTGCTGCGTGACATTCAGCATCTTCACCCGGGTCTCCAGTCAAAATCTATATCAATAAAAAAAAATAAATTAACATACAAAGCTTAGTATGTGTTAGTATAAAGAGGTAATATACTCTGTTACTAAATAATTACAATATCACAATAGATAGCAAGTACGATTAGCATGCAATTTTAATTGTATTTTAGCCAAAATCACTAATGACTATCTGAATTTTTAATAAAAAGTTTATTTGAATTATGGGATAATTCCATTACAAACATGTGTTAATACAGATTAATCATTTGTATAGCTAGTAATATTATCTTTTTATCTTCTATATTCCATTGGCATGATAGAAACTACAACTAGAAATAAATTTAGCTTTATATTATGAATTTGGGAATTGGGATATGAAAAATATTTTTAACCCTAATAAATTTAAAAGTGAGTTTTCTTATTACAGAAAAAATATGAATGTTATAACTACTTAATAATATTGGAAACCTTTTGACACTTTAATTTCATGGCTAACAATTCTCACATAATAGAAATATTTTTAATGGTTTTTGTTATAGNATAAATATATATATTATCAAAGAATGATAACAAATTTATTCTCTCCTTATATTCAATTTTTCATTTCAATAGTTTTCTTCTTTCTTCACACTCCTAAAATTTTAAAATTTTTAAAACAATTAACTACAAGAAATGCACAGGAAGGCATTTATTGTAGATAATTTAGCGTGGGATATCATACAATTATTAATTCATTATTTAAAGTAATTAACAGATTCAATATTTTTATCAATTTTGAGTCTATAATTACCATTTTGCACATATTGAACATAGCCAAAACATGATTCTGATTGGATAAGAAAGCTGGAGTATCCACAGTAACATAATTATGAAGTGCAGGCATCATGTCAGTGAAATAATCAAATCCATCCTTCTCGAATACCTAAATACAGAGTTATATAATAATAATTTCAGGAAAATAAATGAATAATTTAATTGTAAACAAAATTTCATACTTATTTATTTTACCTGATACATTAACTCAAAAACCTTCCACATATCAGGGGATATGGCTTTTGTAGTTAAATCATAAACCAATGACAGCGCCTCTTCATAAAATTCTGGAATATAAATATAAATAATAATTGAAGTAGAAAAAAAATTTANTATAACCTTCTGCTGCAAACCTTCAAGATAAGCATTTCCTTGTTCATCAATGTCATCATCATCTGTCGATAGAACTGCAAAATTTTACAAAATGTAGATTAAATATCATTTTTTTATTTATCTATATTTTTAGGAAAGGGATGTAGAATAGGCAGCCCAGATAATCTCCCACAATTGTTGAATACATTTTTTATCAATGTAAAAAATATTGTTTTTTTTTTTTTTTTTTTTTTTTTTTTAAAAATTTTTTTAAAAAAAAAAAAAAAAAAAAAAAAAAAAAACATGCTGAAGCTGCATAAACTAAGCTAATTCCTCAGAATTGTAGTTAATGACTATTTGTATTTCCATCTCGTGTAAAACCTCATCAATAAACAAATCTGGGTACAGATTTCTTTAACCTAAATATTACATAACACTACAGTGAAAAAGCCTGAATGAATTCATCTGAATTTACACCACTACAAATTCACCCATTCATGTTTCATTTAAAAGTATTATGCCAAATATCATTAGGAAAAACAACTAATTGCAGATTACATGCCATAAAATTAAAATTTCCTGGAAAGGTAAACCCTAGCTCTCCATTGTTGAAGTTTTTTGTATAACCCCCCCAAAAAAATTGTTTTAATCGATGAAAATATCTTCTTTAAGTTTCATAACTCTAAAAAAAATAACTATTTCACAGAAAAAACTTTTTGAACTCACTTGAGACTTCAAGTTTTCTCTTTACTACATTTTTCTAATTTCGTTTTAAGCTGTCTTTTAATTTCCATTTTAAAGTGTCAGTTCAAATTTTATTAGGGAAAAAATAATTATAACTTATTTCCATAAAGTGAGAAAATTATGATTCAGACAAACCCCCACTACTATTCGATCTTCTATATTCCATTGGCATGATAGAAACTACAACTAGAAATAAATTTAGCTTTATATTATGAATTTGGGAATTGGGATATGAAAAATATTTTTACCCTAATAAATTTAAAAGTGAGTTTTCTTATTACAGAAAAAATATGAATGTTATAACTACTTAATAATATTGGAAACCTTTTGACACTTTAATTTCATGGCTAACAATTCTCACATAATAGAAATATTTTTAATGGTTTTTGTTATAGAATAAATTAAAATTTTTAAGAATTTAATCAATTTCACATTAAGTTTTTAATATGCTTGCAATTTTTAGAAGGCTCTTCTCACATTTTTAAACCTCCTTCAATAATGATCTTTTAATGTTATCTGATTAAATCATCAAAAACAGAGGATTTTATACAGAATTTATTTAACTAAACTATTTATTTAACTAATATATATACACTTTTACTTAATAATTTAGTAAGATTTATTGATCTTACTTATCATTCAATTACCTAATATCATTAGAATCAAGTTACTTAGTTTGTACATTTTAACAGAGGTTTTACTTATTTATGAATAATATAATATAATATTATATATATATATATATATATATATATATATTTTTAGCCATTTTTACCATTCTCCTATAATGTCTAAGCCCATGTTATATTTGTTTAGTTAGGTTATTTTATGAATATGTGTTTAGTAACAGAAATAAAATAACCTAACAAAGCAAATATAACAGCCTACTAACGTAGAAAGCAAGAGTATTTAAGCATTAGTTTGTATTAATAGAGTGATTTTGACCGTAGAGATTATTAGTAGAGGTTTTATTTGTGGGGTTCGGTCAAGATTGATAAAAAAGATCACAATTTTTAAAAAAGTGTATTTTTTTATTATTTGCCGACGATTACGCTCACGCTGTAAGTCATCTTCAGAACTATCACGTAAGCGTTGTTGGTCCTACACAGTCTTCACATATTTTAAAAGATAATCTGCTGAAGTGTAATAGCATTCTGTCCAAGGTGACGTACCTAGGGACACGGGAGTTGAGAAGAGAGGCGAGGGAGCAAGGCGGGTGACCTATGACCTATGTCTGCAGGAAATACTTGCTTTAAGGGATGAATAATACCTTCAATCTGATAACCTTTCTCCCTTCGATATCCAGGTCCCTGCTCACTCTTCTTCATCAGCAACTTCATATATCTGGTTTTTAAATAATTTTCATCTGATCTCTACTAGTTAAAGAATTACAATAAAGTAATTGTAAATAAACTCATACT
>KZ807087.1:432112-447374 GCA_000696205.2 Oncopeltus fasciatus
TATATATATATAAATACACAAATTAACAAAAAATTTGTTATGATTTAATTCAATCTGAAATATGCTATAGGCAAACATCTTTGAAAAATACATACAGGGTAGTCAGAGAATACAAATAATACACAATAATAATTAAAATATAAATTAAATTATGTATAATAAAAATCATCTAAATTAAATAGTACATATAATTACGTACCCATTACACCTTGAGTAAATATATGTCCTATAACTTGAAGGACAATAGGTTGAAGAGAAGCTAATATCTCTGGGTGTTCTTCCATTGTAGAAATGAGATTTTCTATTGTATTAAGGATCCCCATAGCAGTTATTGCTTTTTCATCAGTACCTTCGTCTCCTTCTAACACCATACTGAAAGTTCCAGCCTAAAAGAAGAATATATTCATTAATGCAAGTTCATTTCAATTTGAAATAATAAAAACGATAGCGTTTCTTTTAAATCTATTACAGTAATGGATCAGGTAGTGACATATACTCTGTCAGTCTCCATAGCAACGAAGCTTGCTCATAAGACAAATATGTTTAAGAATAAATGAGAGCCTAGTAATATAATTTATAATAACTATTTATACTGTTAAGGCCACAGCACAGTGGAACTCGAACCCGCATTTTCTGATTACTAGCCTGACATACTGACCTCTGCACTCATGAGCCCTATAAAATAATTAATTACATATTTTAGCTATGCGATAATTGTTTTCAGCATACTCTTGGTTGCATTCAAACTTATAATATGACAAATAAATCAAAAATTAATGTAGAAGGGTAAAAATTCTAAAACATATAACAGTTATTTGTTTCAAAACTCATTAGATGTTCATATTAGATGTAGCTCTTAAGAGCTAAAGCTAAACCTAAAGTCATCAGCTCTAATATTCCACTACCCCCCCTTTTTTTTAACTTAAAAAATCACAAAAAATTTAAGATTATAAATTTTGGTTTTCCTCTAACCCTCTCTCCTGATTTGAACCAAAAGTGAATGCCTTCAAGGGAAATCGTAAATACTGAATTTGATTACCACCCAACACTCAAAATTACATTCTTAAGTAGTATATTACATTCTTAAGATGTATATATGCAGATCTAAAAGAAAATACCTGCAATGGGAACTTACCAAATGTTGGCAAATTTCAGCTGCAATAGGTTTTATTTGTTCTGGATAGGTGCTAACAAATTTCTGTGCTACTGTAGTTAGCTCTTCATTTTCAGTTTGTCTAATAATGTTCAGGAGCTCCAACATGATAGGTTTAACCTGTAAGAAATTTAAACCATCAAGTTATTAAATGAAAATATATAATTTTAGTAATTTAAGAAGACCTCAAATAATACCATCAGAATTTATGATGTAATTAACAAATAACACAACTTATAAGTTAGTTAAAATTTAATGTGGGGAAAAAAAATGATGCTGACCTGAGACTGCAAAAGAGGTTCAACTTTTTCATTCTGCTCAGAAAGTAACATTTGTAAGGCGATGGCTGCTTCCACTTTCACAGGTAGATCTGAATCTGTGAGAAGTGCCTTGGTTGTAAGTCGCAATGCATTTACAAGATTGGCTTCATCCTTGAATTTCATGTCATTAAAGTAATGAAGGACCCAACAAGCCTAGACAGAAGATAATATTAAGATAATTCTTCATATAAGATGAATAAAGATAATAAATTTAAAAAATGTATTTAAACCATGACTTCCACACAAGTTATGACAAAACCAATTCATTTTGAGTGATGTGATAAATTAAGTTGTACTACTTTAATTTTAATGAAATTCAAAAAGTAATAGAGTACAACAATTTTATATAAAATATAAATGAAATTTAAATCTTGAATGATATCATGATTTCACCCTAATAAACGAAAAAGATAATAAAAAGTGTTATTAAACAAGGTATGGTTCAAGGATATTAGGTCGAAAATGGGATGTACTATTACTCTGGATTCATTTTTGAATATCTTTCCTATTAGAAAGAGTTATAAAAATTTCATTTATTTTATTTAGAGTTAACAAACAATAGAAAATGTTTCATGCAAGGGAGATTTTATTTTTTTAATAAATCCCTGGCTTAGCAATAGTGAATTGCTTTATTACTGGCTTATCCAGTATCACTCTGAATTCCCTAAAACACACCAAGAACTTTCACTCTTCCTAAATACCAATTTTCTCATGTATCAAAATCTTATTTTTTATTTTAAGAATATAACCTAATTAAATCAATCTTCCACCTTAAAATGTTTACTTTATACACTACCAGCAAACTTTCATTTAAATACCAAAACCCCAACAAAATAACTCAGTATTTTTCCTTTATCATAAAAGCCAACTTAAATATCTAAACTAGTTCTATCACTACAAAATGTTCTCACCTTTACCCCCCCCCCTCCTTTGTGAGCATGTGCGTGTGTGTGTGTGAGTTTATGTGAGTGAGTATGTATGAGTGCACGCATAAATTTCAATATATTTAAAATAAAATTAAAATTTAAAAAAAAATTGAAAAAGTATATAAATTCACTTTTCCTAAATTTGTATACATTGTATTTTTTAAAATTAAATGTAAATGTTAATATCTAAAGGGCTTTAATATTTTACTAGTAAAAATTTCTTGAAGTTATGAAATTATAAGATACTTTGAGGTGCGGCTGTGAATGTTTATTATCGAAGACATCCATAATTTTTAATTTAATGAACATTTATAGAGTATAAAGAAATTATTAGACAAATGAATTATTCACATTAGTTTTTGGTAGAAAAGTATTAGAAAGTCCCTTTAAATTGCAGAAAATATCTCTTAAATAAAATTAAGCTAATTAACTTTGAGCTTTTTGCTATTTGATGCTATTTAATAAAATTTGACTAGGTTTGATTATTGTAAGAACGGTGAGACTCAAGTGAAGAAGTAAGTAATCTCCTTTCTGCAGTTAAGAAAAAAAGAAATTATGCATGACTTATTAATTACACAAATCATAATTCATTTATTTAAAAAAAACTTATATACAGCAAGATTAATTATTAAATTAATAAAAATATAAGGAAATCAAATATCTCTTAACATGACAATTAATTATTTTACTGAAACAAATTTGAAATTCATTAGGAATCAATTAGATACAAATTTTTTAAATAAATACAAATTTACTCTTAAAATAGTAAAATAAAATAAAATATATCTAAAGTTTTTTCTGGGTTGGACCGTGTAAAGTTTTTGATGGTTGCAGAGCTTTCGCACATCCTGTGATGGCTTCTTCAGGGCTGAATAGAGAATCCATCATCAGGGTTTCTCTACTTTTCTTTTTTCAAAAACTTAACACGGTCCAACCCGGGAAAAATTTTACATACATCTGATGACTGTGGAAGCCTACGTGAACAAAATAAAATATTTTTTCTTATTATAGAAGGATCATATATTCTGATGTTCAGAATCAATCAGTGGGATACCTTCTTAGGCGATTATGTTTCACAATATATACAAACAAATCTTTGTAAAGAGACATGTTAACTCCATTCCAAATAGTGCTTTTTACTTAGAACAGTGCATTTATAATAAAATTCAAATTATGTAATGTCATTTTATAGTATCCTCAATAATGAAACTAAAACCATCAGGAACAATGATCATCTATAAAGAAATAAAAGATGAAATGCCACAATATGTATATTTTTGCAATGTCACTTTAAAAATAGTACATCTTCTTAATACAGAGTACTCCTCAAAATATAATCAACTTTTAGAATAATCACAGTGCTATAAGTGCCTAAATATTTAATAAAGTTCTCTCATGAAATAAACTGGTAGTTTTCATATAGAATGTTCTTCCACTGCCAACACTTACATTTTAATCTAATTGATGACTACTGTAACTGAACATGTTCTACACCAAAGTTACAGTACATGAAATAGATATAATTAACACATTTAGCATATTCATATTTGGAACAAGATTTTACCATTGATCGCCAAATCAATATATATATATNCACTTTTTATTTTGAAAAGAAAAATTATGGATTTTCACATTAAAAAAAAAAAACCTAATCAAAATTTACTAAATATCTTCATTATCAATTCAAATCAATGAACAAGTGTTATTTTTTTTCTTTCTTTTATATGCTAATATAATATGTATTAGAAAATACAAAAAAAAAAAAAAAAAAAAAAGATTCATTTTGTACATCAGTAATGGAAAATACAAGAATCAAATAGCATCTATATTATAACCATGTTGACATTCTAAGAACAAAATTTTAGTTAGTTTTCTAATCCTAACCTGAAATTTGTCCTTTCATTGCTCTAAATTTTACTATATAACATTAATTTAAATTATAAGGCAGTATAGATTAGTTATTTCAGACAGTTTTTAAGTTACTTAAACAATTAATTAAAAATGTTATTAAAATGTAAACTTACTCTTGCTCTCATATGACCATGAGGGCTTTCAAATTCAGGGAAAACATATTGAACCATCATTTGTTCCATCTGGTCCTTGTACTGTTTCTTCTTAAAGAGAAGTTCCGCTAATGTACCAACCTGAAATAAAAAATAGTTATATTTTTGACAAAATAAATTATGCAATAAAGATGTTTTAACATTACACTAAACAATCTAGAAACATTGCAGCTCTTATATATTAAGACAATTGAATACATAATAGTTGCGGGGAATTTACAGCAAATCATGACTTCTGAAGGGCTATACAAATTTGCAATATGAACATTCCTATAATGCATACCAAATATTGTGTTATAGAGCTGAAGGATCACTGACAAATTTCTTATGAATTCCTTATAAAATATTATATATTTTATTTCATTTTTATATAAGATGCCTCAATTAATTAATCTTGCCTTTATCAAATTTAATAATTGTACATGTTCATAAAGTCAAATTATAAAGCAGTTTCTTGTTATTTATTTCTTCAAGTTTCTACACTTAATAATTAAAACTAAGTTGCTAATTGTCAAAAAATTAATAAAAAAAAGAAAAGAAAAGATCTTCTATTATTTCTCAATAGTTAATTTGTTATACTCTTATTCACAATAATGCAAATAAAATTATATTATATTCATCTACATCCACAGAACTTTTTTAGTATTTTTGTCATATTGAACAGCTCCTCTAATAATACATAAATAAATAAAAAAGTAGGATTTTAATAAACTGATCAGCCCCGAACATAAATGTTGCTTTACGAATTTAAGAAAATCACTTAATAGTTTATGAACAGTTACGAATTCATATCAGAAGTAATATTGTTTCATGCTAAAATCAATGTAAGCATTGAGAGTTCAATCCCCAATGCTACCCTGATATCCCACATATTTTTCAAATTGTATAAATATATCCTTATCATTCCACTAAAATTTAATTAAAATAGTCAGGGCAATATTTACCATATGCAGTGCACCGTCCCTTTGCCGAGGTTCAGTACTAGATGTTAGGACTT
Organism: Oncopeltus fasciatus; assembly: GCA_000696205.2. Lineage (NCBI taxonomy): Eukaryota > Metazoa > Arthropoda > Insecta > Hemiptera > Lygaeidae > Oncopeltus > Oncopeltus fasciatus. The sequence continues at coordinate 437,572 of KZ807087.1, forward strand.
GCATTACAAGATGCATAGTCCTTTGAAGCATATCTTTCCTTTTTTTACAAGAAGACATCAATACACGAGTTGCAGCATTTACAGGTGACACAAAGTCTTCAAATATATCTGTAATGATAAAAGTAAATGATGAATTAAATTACATTAATTATTAAAACCATGAAAATTATAAAAACAAGGAATGAATGAGTGAGCAAAAAAGAAAGAAGAGGCTTGACAAATAAAAATAAAAAACCTTCAGTCCACCACTCAACTTTACCATATCTTGTGAAGATATCTTGAATTAATTTCAAATATGAGACAGTTATTTTAATATAAAATTTAATTACTTTCATAGCATACCATAACAGTCAAAATTTTTAGTATATAATATAAACAGACTGACCAATAGCTGAGAGAAATTTATATTTTCTGTTCACCCACTCCTTATAGAGAAAAGAGAGGTGGAGAAAAATGTAAAGCTGCATATTTATAAAGCTGTTTACCTACCTAACCTCTTATTTCATTAAAAGTTGGTTACCAATAGACAAGCACCTAAGCAGAGTTACTGCAGCAGAAATGAGGTATCCCCATAAAATAGCGAGCCGAACCAGAAGAGATTTTGTCAGGAAAGATGGCTGGCTCCCTAAAGGATAGTCTTGAAAAGAGGCAACTTAGATGGTTTGGACATCTTGCTGGATGAATGATGCTTTGCCTGGACTGAGGCAGCCCCACGCTGGAAGGATGTTTGGATTTTCATTAAGGCTTCAATTAGATCAGAGATAATTACTTATGCAGAAAGATGGGATTTTGGAGCATAGCATGGTCTCTTGATGGCCAGTGTGTAGTCACCTAGCAGCCTCTTAGACCTTTGACACCTTCATAGCTATGCATCTCTACTGTCATTGATGATGCAGGAGGGGCAAGGAATATGGATGGTAGGTATTATTAGGAGTAAACTAATGGAGAGGAGACTAGTGATGAGGAAATCCACCATGGTATCAATAAAAGAGCTTTAAAATATAGGATTCTAATAAAAAATATTCAAATGCATTCATTACAAATGGGCACAAATATAAGAGATTCGGTTTTCCAAAAGGAAATATATACAAATACATTTTTTAATTTATTTCAAATGCCTAAATATTTATGCACCCTTCTCCCATATTTACAAATGATTAAATAACAATGAATTTGGGAGATATTTTGATTTCATAAAAACTAAATCATCATTTTTACCAAATTTAATTCTGATGTACTCTCTTGGATCTGAATCCCATAACTCCTCGTCTTCCTGAGAATAAGACATCAGAGGAAAAATAACTTCCTGAATAATATTGAACATGTGGTTCTTCAAATATTTCCAGCAATGGCCATGATTTATCCTTAAAATTAAAAAAAAAAGAAAAAAAAAAGGCGTTAACAAGTAATAAAGTAACACCACTTAAGTAGTGAGCAATATTTCCAAGTATTTTTAGCAAGCATTACTTACGATAAATTTATAAAATTCAATGTCTGTTGGAGCACTCGAGGACAAATGTATATTTTTGTTACATACTGATGTAGAATTTTTAGTAAAACTTCAAGAATTCCTATTGAAAATGTCTTCAAAAACCATTCTGAAAATTGATTATATTCCTTATCGACATTACCAGGACTTCCATATCTAAAGAAAAGTAAAACAAATATTAAAAATTGATAAATTAAAAATAATATATGCGGTAAAACACTTTAATAGCAAGCAATCACACTTATTGACATGCACTTCTTTATTTAAGAGCCAAGAAAATAGGGTTGAAAAATTTACCTTTCAAACATTCTATGAAGAATATGCATTGCCCATTTCTTGCATTTCCACCAAGGTAAATCTGCTCTTTCATCAACATCAACTTGATTAGTGTGTTCAGGAACAGGCCTATCAATAACTAATCGCAGAACTTCCATCCATTGGGAGAATATGTCTTGTGTGATAAGCTCAAGAGGAAGTGCATACTGAAAAAATGAGAGAAATAGAATATTAATATAATACAATCAGTCAAATAAAAAAATTCATTAGTTATTTCAGAGTTCGACAGCAGCCATTGTAGAGAGAGGACGTGTTTTGTTAGCTCTCTGCAATTGTTTCTTTTGAAGTGATTAAAAGTGTTCAGTTGTTACCAAGCTGGTCACAGTTAAAGATGTAGCCAGCCTGAAGACGTTGACAAAGTTTCGAGGAATTTCACCGAGGAACAAGCCCACAGCAAGTGAGTTAAATACTCATTTCTTTTTAGTAGCGAGGGGCATATAGGCAGACGTGCTTGGTCAGGCACGACCCCTCCAGCTCCCAGCCAGCCGGCTCTTATCGGCCGGCTTACACTATCGGCTAAGCAGATTAAGTAATCTCTGCTTGGTCCCCCGGCTTAGTGATAAAGAGCAGTAAATATTTACATTTACTGTTGTTTTTGTTTTTCTTATATTATATTTACGTAATGAGTGATGCTTACCATCACAAAAAAATAGCGAAGAAAGGAAAGCGCCCTCATTCAGCAGGAGGCTCTCAAATGTCGCTCCCCAAAAACAAGCCATAACACGAGAATAATAAGAGTCATGAAGTCATCTTCAGCCACCAATATGAGTGAAAATACCGATGAGAATAGCCAACACTCTAACATAAATAGACCTCCATCACCACCAACAATCCCACCCTCAGAAATCGCCCAGAATACAACACAACTAACAGAAACATCGGCATTTTTTACTGCGAACCCATTTAACGTTCTCTCTAATGAAGAGAACATGTAGACCACAGATACCCCACGAATACCAAAGCCCCCTCCAATATTTGTAAAAAACATAGCGAACTTCGGCCTGATGTGCAGACAGTTGGATGAGAAAGTAGGCCGAGGGAAATACACATGTATCAGTCGAAAGACAGATCCAAAAATAATCCCAGACTCATCAGATACATATAGGGAGATAGTACGCTATCTGAAATCGGTAAGCGCCCAGTTCCATACTTACCAATTACAGGAAGAACGGACTTTATGAGTCGTCATTAGAAATCTCCATCACACAACCCCGATAGAAGACATTAGGGAAGAACTAACCGACTTAGGGTTCGTAGTAAAAAATATTCTCAATGTATTAAGCCCTGGAAGAGGAAACGGCAAGGCACCACTACCACTCTTTTTCGTAGATGTCGAAAAAACGCCCAATATACAAGACATTTACAAAATTCCGGCACTATGCCGCACAATAATAAGGGTTGAAAAGCCCTACGTAAAAAGGGAAGTGGTTCAGTGCCATAACTGCCAGCAATTTGGGCATACAAAGTTTGGCTGTAACTACAGTCCTAGGTGCGTAAAATGTGGTGGCACACACCACAGTACTGACTGCCAAAAGAGGAGAGAGGAACCTGCAACCTGTGCCCTCTGCGGGAAAAGCCACCCTGCTAGCTACAGGGGCTGTGACATATACAAGAAGGTCAAGCAGAGGGTAATGAACCCTCAGGTGCCATCACAACAACCTCCAACCAGGAACCCACGCCCCACTTCAAGGACCATCCAGTCTGGAATCTCCTACAGAGCCGCACTAAGAGGACAGGGAGCTAACCCACAATCGACCAACCAGGAGCCACAACCTAGGCTGAGATCGTTGTCACGGGGCAGACACCAACCTCAGATTCAACAGCCACAGGCGGACCAACCCAGACAAGAAGCGCCTCTTCCTCAACGACAGCCACCCAGGAGAGAGCGACCTGCCATCTCCCATGTTCCTCCATCACCAACTTCCTTTGATCTCCAAGCCATGCTCCATTCCTTCTTCTCCGATTTCCGCGCCCTCCTCACCCCTCTTATAACCCTACTGACAACAGTACTGGATAAATTGACTTCCTCATCTATCTTAAAATGAGTCCTTCCAATTCTAATTCCTTCTCCGTCCTCCTTTGGAATGCTAACGGCATCCAAACACACACAAATGAACTCAAACTGACACTAGAAGATAAAGGTATAGATGTACTATTACTTACTGAAACACGACTAACTAAAAATAAGAAACTCTACATACCAGGCTACACAACTTACCGAACTGATCACCCAGACGGACGGGCTCATGGTGGAACAGCGCTCCTCATTCGCACTTTCCATACTCATCATTTGCTACCTTCCACTCCTACAGACTCCCTCCAATCCACTTCAGTGTCTATCCATACTACCACTTCTCCAATTACCCTTTCCGCAGTGTATTGTCCACCTAACAAACCTGTTACCTCAAGCCTATTCCAAGAGCACTTTAAATCCTTAGGTCCCCGTTTCCTCTCTGGCGGAGACTATAATGCGAAACACCTTCAGTGGGGCACGAGAGCGACCAACTCCCGTGGCCGTGCTCTGTATAATGTCATTTCCTCTCACAATTTCTCTACTTTATGTCCCTCCTCCCCCACCTACTGGCCCACTGATACTAACCGTCTTCCTGATATCCTGGATTTTTTCATTTGTAAAAATCTTATTCCTTTTCACCACTCCGTAACTACGTTAAATGATCTTTCCTCTGACCATAGCCCTGTACTCCTGACACTATCACTCACACCCATCCCTAGACAATTGCCACCATCACTAATAAATGGTCCCATTGACTGGCCATTTTTCAGAACTCTACTTGAAGAGTCACTTGACCTCGGAGTCTCCTTGAAAACTCCTGAAGAGCTGGATGATAGTGTCCAGTTCTTTACTGTCACTATTCAGCAGTGTCTCTGGGAGGCAAACTCAAAATCTAACTGCACCCAGTCCACTATATATTCACCAGAGCCCATCCCCGACTCAATTAAAAACCTTATACGGGCAAAGCGTAAAGCTCGAGCCCTGTTTCACAGGTTCAGGCATCCCTCAGATCGAAGGAAGTTCAACCAGCTATCCCGTCTCGTAAAACAAAAACTAGGTGATTTACGAAATAAGGCATTTAATGCCTACCTGTCAAGCCTCTCAGTAGGAGACAAATCCCTCTGGACTGCAACTCGCAGAATTCTGAAACACCATGAACCTTCCACCCCCTTGCGTCGAGAAGATGGCTCCTGGGCCTCTTCCGACAAAGACAAGGCCCAAATGTTTGCTCGACATCTAAGAGAAACATTTACTCCTCATCCAGATCCTAACAGTTTGTCCAATAATGCAGAGGTTGAGGATTCACTGGACACACCATTACCAATGTCCTTGCCGATTAGGGCAGTAACACCATCTGAGGTCAAGTATATTATTAACCATCTGCCTAAACGCAAAGCACCCGGCTATGATTTAATCACCGGATTAATACTTAGAAACCTACCCCAAAAAGCAATCATTTTCCTGACATACCTCTATAATAGTGTCCTTCGAACCACACACTTTCCACTTCTCTGGAAATTCTCTGAAATAATCCTGTTTCCCAAACCCGGTAAACCTGCTCACAATACATCATCCTATCGACCAATCAGCCTTCTTCCTTTAATGTCCAAGGTATTTGAGAAAGTTCTTCTAAAACGAATGATGCCTATCATAAATTCCTCAAATATCCTTCCCAATCATCAGTTTGGCTTCCGTTCCCAGCATTCTACCGTCCAGCAGGTGTTTCGCGTTGTAGACTACATTTCCTCTTCCCTTGAGCGAAAAGAATTCTGTCCTGGTGCATTCTTGGACGTCACTCAAGCATTTGACCGAGTATGGCATTCTGGACTATTATATAAGCTCAAGTCCATATTCCCAAGTACCATATATCTAATCCTTAAATCTTATCTCTCTAACCGATTCTTTAGGGTCCGGCAAGGATCAGATTACTCCGAACACTTCCCTGTGAAAGCGGGCGTTCCACAGGGCAGTGTGCTTGGACCTATCCTTTTCACCCTTTACACTGCGGACATCCCCACCCATCCTAATACCCTACTGGCCCTATTTGCAGATGACAAAGCGATCCTCACTTCCCATCCTGATCCTAAAACCGCTTCCAATATTCTACAAAACCACCTAGATGCCATTCAGCACTGGTGTAGCAAATGGAGAATTAAGATAAATGAGTCCAAATGCGTACAGGTAAATTTTCAACTAAGAAAAGATTCCCCCTCTAATGTCACATTTAATAGTATACCTATACCCCTCCTTGATTCAGTCCGTTACCTTGGGTTCCACCTTGACTCACGACTTAATTGGAGCCAACATATAAAAATCAAACGACAAGAACTCAACAGGCGCTACGGACTCTTATACAGACTAATAAACAGGCGTTCACAGCTCACAACAGAGAATAAACTGACTCTATATAAAACACTAATACGACCGATCTGGACATACGGTGCAGAACTCTGGGGTGCCGCTAAGCCTTCCAACATCCAACGTATTCAATCCTTCCAATCCAAAATCCTAAGAGTTATTGCAAATGCTCCATACTACGTCTCGAACTCTACCCTACATCAAGATTATAATATCCCATTCGTCCAAGACTTCATCTCCACTCGCTTCAAGCTCCTCCACTGTAAACTCCAATTTCACCCTAATCCATATGCCCACTCCCTGTCATCGGACTCCAACCCCTATGATCCACCCCGACGACTAAAAAGAAGATGGCCCCGTGACCTCCTGGGGACATAATCTGTAAATAAATTGAGAGTGGTGTCATTGGTCACCTTCTCTCCTCATGTGATTGATATTGTATGACATTTTTTTTCTCTAATTCATTGTGGTGATCAAATTACAAAATGTTTTAATTTAACAGAATGTAATAAATAAATAAAAGTTTAAAAAAAAAAATAAAAAAAAAGTTATTTCATGTATCACATCGCCCAAGTCTGAGAAATTAAATTACTTTTTGAAAGGTTTTAAAATGCATAAAAATTCCCCTAAAATCAATTTTTTTTTCCTCCATGGTATTACTACAAAAAAAAGTAGATAGAGCCAAATTTTCAGTACAAAGTTAAGACTCTGTCACTACAAAGTGAATTTAAATGGCAAATAGTGTGTGCAGCTGCCACCTTCCGAGCGCCATCCATCATGGAAAAGATATTTAGTAGTTATAGTAAAACTAGCATCTATACATAACAACCTATAGTTCAAATTTGCATTTAAAAAAAATGTGCTATTAAATGGGTACATTTTTGTATTAATTTAATTCAATTAAGACTAAGATAAAAGAGAAAAAGTAAATACTTGACCCAGAATTAATAAATAAGTCACCAAAATAATTGTTCTGAAAAATTGAAAATAACTGTATTTTAACTTCAACCCTTAATATCCTTTTTATTAGATTAATAGACTATGGCAAAGTATTGCAGAGACTGTTTTGAATCTAAAATACTAACCTAAACTATGCCTTGTTTTAAACATGACCCTGCTATATTTATGACAAAAAATTCAATAAACATAACAGCTTATGTTATTTAGGCAATAAAAAAAAAAAAAAAAAAGAAAAAAAAAGTAAACTCTCCAAGTTGGTTTACAGCTAGCCTCACTTCTGACAGACCTAACTTCTTGTTATCCTCACTGTTATTTTCAGATAGTAAGATATAATTTGTCCTTTACCCTAAATAATGCTCATCATTAATGAAACACCATAGTTAACACAGCTTCCACATGATTTTTTTTTTGTTAATATACAATAATTTAAGTTATTTTAAATACTACATTCAGAATTAAGTAGGAATTTAAATGAAAATTATTGTTATTGCAGCTAAAGAAAAGATTGTTATCAAGGGCTTATCAAGTTTCAGGACAAATATATCGAATGATAGAAATTTTACTGATTAATAAAAATATTTTTAAACTATCTTTTCAAAGTAGTCAATAATTATTTAGCCTAATTACACCTGACAGAATGTACAAATGTTACCAAAAAGATTTAAGATTTTAAATAATTCCTTTCCACCTCATAATAAAAAAAAATAGCAATTATATACCAGGTATGCAAGTTTAAAATGTCGTTTATTTCTTAAAATATATACACAGTAATTTAAAAAAAAGTATAATATATTTTATTCAAAGTACTGGTCCTCGCTTTCTACACATTTTGTCCATCTCTCGGGCAATATATGGATACCATTCCAAAAGAATGCTTCATCTTTATTTGAAATCCATTCATCGAGCCATTTTCGTACGTTTTCGAAATTGTTGAAGTGTTGCTCCGCCAATGAGTNACAAATCATCGAATCTTCTAAAAAAATTTTTAAAAATTTTGCATATTGCCATTTATACCCATTTTTATAAGAGCTTCAATTATATGTTTGTACCGTGAAAGTCATGCATTAAATCTGAAAATTCAGTGAGGAGTTTATGCCTTCTGCCTTTAAAACTGCAGATTCTAGTTGCACTAAATTAATGGGAACTTTCCTAGGCACCCTTTGCTTTTGGGATTGTCTTTTCTTCAGCTGCTATGATTTTATTTTTCATTTTATTAAAAATAAAATTTACATAATTTCTTATGTCAATGCATGATAGGTCTGCTAGCTGTTGATAAAAATTCCAATTAGCATCATTTAGCTCCCTTGGTAACAATTTTGAATACAGGGGGAAACATAGAGAAGTAGAACTGATGGGTAAGTGAACCATCCCTATTGTATGTATCAGCAAGGGCTTTCCAAACTACTCTGGGTGCTAATGATGTACTTCATTAAAAGAGGTCTATTGGAACAGAAATGTGATGGGGAAGTCATTTTGTATAACTATCAAATGATGATTAAGAAGATTTTTGATAATGTTGGTCTACGAATTACTACCTCAGATTGGGTTGTTGGAATTAAAATCCCCCACGAGTAAAAATGTGGATGACAATGGTAAAATTAAGTTATGCATTTTTCTATTATAAATGGAAAACAAATAGTTTATATGAGTGAACAAATAGTGAGGAGGGAGTGTAAGGGGGTGGTACAGCTTGCCATCCTGGACCAACATCTTGGTGGATCATGATGAATACTCCACGACCTGTTACTTGACCCCCAGTATAATCTTTTTTTTAACTGTATTTATTATATTTAAAGGAATTCATATAATGCTTTTATTGGGAACTTAGTAACAAAACTGAACCTTTTAACCTCAACATGTGTATAATAATATTATTACTATAATTTATATGTACAACAGTATTAAATTGGTGTAATTGGAAATTATTGGTTGATTTGAGTTGTGTTTTTTGAAAGCAGGTAATTTGATTTCCTGTATCACTTATTAGTACCTCTAAATCAGACTTATGTTACAAAATGCTGTTGATATTCCATTCTGCACTAAATGTTTAAAGTGAAAATATCATACAGACAGACAAGCCAGTAATATACATTTTTTTTTTTTTTTAAGAGTGTACTGAATCAGAATTTCAAGTTTATTACTTCTTAAAGATAATCACAATGGAAATTCAAAACTATTTAACATTTTTCTAGTTGTTTTTTTTTTTACAAAAGGCATACAACCATTCAATTTTAGAGGTAGACTATTCTACACAAAAGCACAAATTTTAAGAACATTAAAATTTCCTACAAAAACATTTTTAAAACATATTTTTGGTTGATTGGTTAAAGCAAGAGCTTACTGGAAAAAAAAAATTTAGGCCAAAATTGTCATAGAAATAGATATGTATTAGTAATGTATTGGTGACGGTAAACTTACCATACATATCTAAAAAAAATATGCTTTAAATTAAAAAAAACTCTTATTTTTAAAAACAAATGGACACATAGGGTGTGGAGAAGCTACAAGAGAATTAAACTATAATAATAGGCATGTGATATATAGAGAATTCAAATGTGTACATTACCCTTAGTAATTCACTAAATGAGATAATATCCACTGACATGGCAAAATTTATCCACAATTAAAAATATATACAAATACATT
>KZ807087.1:555826-569197 GCA_000696205.2 Oncopeltus fasciatus
ATATATATATATAATATATCCTTTCCACAGTAGCAATCTCCCTTCACTCCTCACTAATGAAGGATGAGAAGTCTCCCCAAAAATTTTCCTCATTGTAAATTTCTCTTTTTGTAAGTTCACTACAATCTTTCTTTCTCCTATTCTTAATTATATCTCATATAAATAAAATATTTGTTAATCTATTGTTTCATTTCTCTAAACTAAACATCATGCCTGCTATATTAAAATAAATTAAAATGTTTTTTTTGCATTGCATTTAACCCTTCAGGCAATCCCCCAACTTTTATTGGTCCAAGTTTTTCCTCAATAACAAACATTGCCTTTCATTATGCATTTGGAATTTACATACCGAATTTCATCAAGAAAAAGAAAAATTGAAAAGCACCTGTAGAATATTGTCTCACACGCATAAATTTTTGTAACTATTAAATTTCTTTGGAAAAGAATATTTATTTCCTTAAATCTAAGTATATATTAGAATTTTGATACATCATGAAATAAATGTATTATAAATCATTATCAGTAGTATATTACTATTTCATCCAAAAATTAGAAACCCACATGCATAATTCTGTTACACGCAACACATAAATTTTAATATAATAACAAATTTAGCAATATACAAAATATCAATTATTTAAGAAAACATTATTATTCATAAATATCTCACTATTTTATAATAAATTATACAATATTATGCTATTTCCAACTCCCTTGAAATTTGATAATAATTTGTGAATGATTTTTCCTGCATAATTTATTTAAAAACCCACTTAAAAATAGTGTGCACTCATATATGCTGTAATTTCCAGTAGTTGACCATTTACTTAGTTTTGCTAACATATAAAATTTTACTCCATATCTGGCTCTTTTGTTAGAATTTAACTAATGACAGTAGTGCACTTCTCTTTGGAAGGATAATTTAAAGAAAAAATTTTGATAACATTTAAAACCTATTGTTTTTTGGATATTTTATAATAAAGATATTTCTGAATTTCCAATTCTATTTTCTAAAGTTGCTAGATTTTTAGCAGATTTATTTATTTGACGCAAATATATTTGAGTAGATCATATTTTTGCTTCATTCATGCAGAATTGTTATACAAATGGATCAATTTTTCAATATATAATTTCAATTTTTTTACACGTTCTTTGGTACTCATATTAGCTTCTTTAAGACTTATTTCTTAGAAAATTAATTTTTTCAACCATTGAAAATAATAGGAACAACTGAAAAATAGAAAAAAAAGGGTTATCTCCCTTGAAATTTCTCTATTCCCTGCTGATACACTAAATGAAATCCTAGCTCTTGCAGATGACTCCACTAACTGCAGTTCTGGGATCTTCACATGCAGTTCTGGCTCACCAACTGCATGTGGAGATCCAGGACAGGTATCAGGAGAAGACATTTCTAAATTTGAACAGCTGCTATCTTGTTTCTTCTTCATACAAAGAGGTAACAGAAGTCAGTGAGACATCATAATCTGTTCAATTGCCTGACTGTATCTGATCAGTAACTTCACCAAAAAATACTTACCCTCCCTCCTCTTTTTAAATGGACCAGTTTGGCCCTAAGAAGCTAAACAGCTTCTTCATGGGGAAACCCCCATGTATAATTTCTTGCCTTTCTCCGTGTTATTAGATGAACTACTAGTCCTCTTTTTTCACAGTCTTGTTACTAATGAGTACATAAAAACAGGAACAAAACCAAATCGATGCAAATAAACATTTTGATAACAAATGTTTATTCTTAATTAAGTTTTTCATGATTCCTAATGAAGTTTTTTTTGTTTCAGCAATCTTCCATGACATTGAAAATGAAAATCTACGAACTGCCTTTATGCTTTACCGAGGACCACTCCTCATAATTGAATTCCTTTTCCTAATTGGAGTAAATGTGTATGGTTGGAGATCTTCTGGAGTAAACCATGTTCTTATTTTTGAGCTAGACCCAAGAAACCATCTCTCTGAGCAGGATCTTATGGAAGTGGCAGCTATACTGGGCGTCGCATGGACTCTCTCTCTCCTTTCATTCCTTTACAGTACTTCACTAAGTATTCCTCCCTATCTCAACCCACTCTCTCTCACTCTTGTAATGATCATCACCCTTGCAAGTCCTCTACGAACTTTTAGGCATGAAGCACGCTTCTGGACACTTAGAGTCACAGTAAGTAACTTATTTATCTTATAGTATACATGAGATAAATGATTGTATTATGTTAAGTAAGAGCTTTTTGATACACAATTACAAAAGATTACAAAAATTAATACAAAAGATTACAATTATATTGGTTGGTAGCCTCAAGAAGTTTAATCTGTTGTTTCAATTTTTACAAAAAAAGATTCATACTGATGCTCTGGGTCTTGTTACTTGTTCATGGCTACATATTTTTTTATTATTAGATACTTTATTGTGATGGGTGAATAAATGAATGAATATTAACCATCACAATAAACAAAACCATGACTAAAGCTCTTGCTTTATTATCAAGACTGTACAGAAAATATTTTCTTTATTTGTAGCATTTTCAAAATGTCTGGTTTGGGATGGCAATGATAGCTTTCATATTAAATTGTTTTATTTATTCTTATGGAAAACCAAATTATGGATCCTACCTAGAATAAATTCAACTTAATTTATCTCTTGCATCTAGGCGTTTCTGGAGACTTCAAATAGCTTCTTTACCCATGACACCTAGTACCAATAAATAAAGAACTTCTGGAGCAAGACAGTGTGAGGCAAAGTCAGTAAGTGACAGAGGAGTTAGAAAGTATCAGTTGGTGGCGGCCATTGATATTGATAATCCATATTGCTATGAAATAGGGATGAGTTTTCTTGTGATATGTATTAAGTGTTCTCCAATAATTGTTAAATATTTATTTTTAGCTGTAAATAATTTTATTAATTATTGTTTGTTTATTATTAGTTTATAAGTGCAGTAGTTTTTCTATAATTATTCTCTATCTTTAGCTATGAATAATAAATTACACTTTAATTGCTATAAACCTGCACATTATTTATTAAACTGTAAAAAATCCTTTTATAAGTCTTTTTAACACACAATTTTTTTATTCCATTTTCTTCAAAAATTCTGATCCACATTTTACTATTTTTATTTTTTTTTATACTTCTTAAATTGTTATAAACATTTGCAGCTCTTCCTTTTTAATTTACTCTTTCAAGGGGGTAATAGGGAATGTTTTTTGATGATAATTATCTTTCAGGAGATAGAAATAGGAATTTAATCTAATATTGTATAATTATATTAAATATATAATAATATGTTTGTGGTTTTAGTGGAAATGTTTTACTTCACCATTTTACCATGTGGGCTTCGCAGATTTCTGGCTTGCTGATCAGTTTAACAGTTTAGTGACAGTGTTCTTGGATTTACATTTCTTAGTGTGCTTCTATGTCACTGATGGTGATTGGCTGAGCGGAAGAGGTAATGTTAAATGCTTATTATTTTTATAATAATATTTTAATGCATATTAATGCTTCCTACTGAATACTGACTTACTAATATGCTAATGATGGAACTTAGAGGAGAGTGAATTATTTTAAACACTACTTATGTTCTGATGATTTGCTCCTTTACCAAACTTCAAGACCTTCTTCTTGGAACTTGGTTCATTTTAAATGAATACTTTAGGTGGAGGTACTAAAGATTATTATTAAATTGGAATAGTTTAGAGCAAATTTAAAGCTATTAAAGCTGTTAATTAAATTTTCAAATTACTTTATTTATTGACTCTACGTGATAAAAATAATAAAAGAGGATAATTCAAATTCATATTTGTGCGTGCGTGCGCGTTTGTGTGTGTGTGTGTGTGTGTGTGTGTGTGTGTGTGTGTGTGTGTGTGTGTGTGTGTGTGCGCACTTGTGCCCGTAAATTTTTGTCAAAGGAGAACAGAGATAGAATGAGGAAAATATATCTTTAGGACTATTGTGCTTAGATAATGTTTAGTTATGAACTATTTTTGATCCAGTATTATATAACAAGATATAGAAATTTGAGCATATTTTAAAAATGAAATGAAATATGAAATATTATGACATAATAGATGCATTGCAAGTATATTAAACCCCCCCAAAAAATACAAAATACTCATGAATTGAACCAGGGAAGTATTCATTGTAAAGAATGAGGGAAGAGATTATCTCTGACCCTAATTAACCAATATTTGTATTTCTCATACCTTCTATTCTCCGTCTTCATTGGTTTCTGCAAACCATCTTCTGTTGGCGAGCGCTTTCGGACAGTGTCCATCCTCGTGGCCGAATACATGTGTTCACTGTCACTGTCTGTATTCAATTTCGTTTGTATTCTGTGGGTTGGTCGGATGCGTCAGGTATGAGTCGTCTAGCTGTAACGGTCGCTTTGTCGGCGATAAGGTCTATCTAACGTGCGTGTTATAAGGGTCATCGTCCATTATTTCAGGTATTGGTTGAGGCAGGGAATAGTTGTAATCTCCTTTGCTGAGGTGTTCTAAGTGTTCCAAAAGTTTATTGTAAATGTGTTTGTGCTTGATAGCGTCTGCCTTAGGTATTACTAACACACATGCTTAACAAGACTAGACAGCTACACAAGACAATAGCCAACATCAAATTCAACAATGTCAGACACACAACATAATACCTAGATACGCTACAATAAACATAAACACAAAATCATTTGCAGCACAACACACAAAAATAAAAGCACAAAAACTATGGATTAAAACAGAAATACATTCACTATACATTAAAAAGAACAGATTGAACAACGAAATTTACAAACTCCACCTAGAGACAGGAAACAAACTGACACAACTAAACCTACACTACATACTGCCTACATACTTACACTACATAAAGGACATTATAACAACAGAAATGACAAAAAAGTACGACACTATGGATAAAAAACTCACAAAACTACGACTTAAACAAACAAACAACTCAGACATAAAACGGAACAACCAAACATTTCACAAAAGCATAGTAAACCTGACAAACATCACGTTCAACAAAGACGAAACAGATACATTGGAAAAGGAACTCAAACATAATCTACAATACAGGAATATACAGAAACAAATAGAAACAAACATACTAGACGCAGAACACATAATAACATACCTACCACAAGAAAAACAAGAACAGATGAGACACATAATAACATACCTACCACAAGAAAAACAAGAACAGATGAGACACAGAGTAGCAGAATTACTGACCAACAACATAAAACACCGAATCCACACTAAACATAGCCAGACAGAAACCAGGACAACTAAAAACATACAGAAAAAACTCCGCGACTACAACCTAACACTGACTAAAGCAGACAAAGGTAACGTGACAGTTATTATGCACACACAGGATTACAACAACAAAACAAGAGTTTATCAGACAAACAAACTGTACAGAACTAAAAACAGACCCTACAGATACATACCAACGAAAAATATGAAACACAATTAAACGATGTCCAAACATACTAGACGGATCTCACTTCAAATACATTAACATGAATCTTGGACCACCAACGCCACAAGCACAACCGAAAATACACAAACCAGACATACCAATACGACCAGTAATAAACTACAGACCGGCACCAGCATACAAACTCGCCACACACACCGCAAAACTAATTATAGAATCTCTAAACCTACATAACACATACACAATAAAGAACACGACAGACCTGATCACTAAACTACAAGACATTACAATCACAGAACAGACAAGGCTTATATCATATGATATAAAAGACTTATACCCTTCCATACCAATAACAGAAACCATAGACATACTAAAAAACGGACTAACGGACCTTTACGATGAACAATTCATAGAAGAACTGACAGACATAACCTCAACAATACTGAAACAGAATTACTTCTTATTCGACAACAAACTTTACAGACCAGCAGACGGATTAGGAATGGGAAACCCAACTTCCTCTGTACTAATGGAGACTTTTATACAACACATAGAAGACACACACATTAAGAACCTTATAGAAAGATACAACATAAAACACTACTACAGGTACGTAGATGACATACTTTGCATACTTTCACAAGACAATGGAGAAGACATATTAACAGACCTAAACAACTTACATCCCAACATCACATACACAATGGAGAAAGAAAACAACAAAACAATCAACTACCTCGACATAACTATTACAAGAACGGACGACAGACTGACCTACGGAATATACAGAAAACCGACAGCGACGGACACCACCATACACGCAACATCAAATCACCCCACACAACACAAACTCGCAGCATTCAGACATTTAATACGACGAATGAAGACAATCCCACTCACAAAAGAAAACTATGACAAAGAACTACAGACGATATACACAATTGCGCACAACAACGGATACAAACAAACCACTATAGACAAACTACTTACGAAATACAACAAGAAAACACACACGAACAGACAACAAGAAGAACAGGCAAATCGTAGATTCACAATACATACACAGGAACTGAAACTTACAAACTCACAAACCTATTTAGAAAAGAAGGTATACTCACAGCATTAAAAACAGACAATACACTAAAACGCAACCTACACACGAACAACAAAAATACTGAAACATTCAACTCCAGCGGATTATACAAACTGACATGTACATGTAACCAGACATACATAGGACAAACAGGACGAAAACTTAAAACGAAATTTGACGAACACGCACGATCATATAAACTTTAATAAACGGGACTCCAACTAAGCAAACCATCTTCAAGACAACGAACACGACCTCACCGACATACAAACAACCATGACGTTGTTATATAAACAACAGAAGGGACGGAAGATGGACATTTTAGAAAACATGGAAATTTACAAAACAAGGACCACAGACAATAACATTATTAACGGACAACTTAACACACAATCTGACACCATATTTAGACCGCTACTGTTACTAAAACGAACACACAAACGTAAACGAACATACGACGCACAAACCGACAACAACGCAAAAAGACATAAGACAGTATAATCCATAGTCAGACACTATCAAACACAAACAGATTTACAAAAAATTTTTGGGACACTTAGAACACCTCAACAAAGGAGATTACAACTAATCCCTGTCTCAACAAATACCTGAAATAATGGACACCGACCCTTATAACTCGCGCGTGTAACAGACATTATCGCCGACAAAACGACTCTTATAGCTGGACGAATCTTAACCTGACGCATCCGACCTACCCACAGAATACAAACGAAATTGAATACAGAAGGTGACAATGAACACATGTATTCGGCCTAGAAGATGGACAATGTCCGAAAGCGCTCGCTAACAGTAGATGGTTTGCAGAAACCAATGAAGACGGATAATAGAAGGTATGATAGGTCTATATTTATTGGTAGTGAAAATAACCTTTTAGAATATTTGTATGTTTTTTTTTTTTTTAAACCAGTCTGGGAATAATATCACAATCCCTAAACTCTCAATTTTAAAAGAAATATATTAAGTTTATACTGTTATATTTTCTTTACAAGCTATTCATTTTACCTATAACTGTAAAAGCATATGCAAGCTAGATTTTAAGCTCGTTCTACCCTCTGGATTTGTATACATATCTTGAACTGGGTAGGTGATCAGAAAAAATATCCCTCTCTTTATATTTATTGCTAAATATCAGAGAAAAACAACAGTACTTCCTCCTATAAAATTAATATGAAAGGGGAGTATTAGGTTCCAAAATAAAATATTACAATCTTTAAAAACAGCTTGAGCTCCTATGCACCAAATAAAATTATAATCTTAAATTATATATTNTATATTTTTTAATCTTATTTATATATTTTTTTTGCTATATTTTCCATATGCTAAAGCATATTTATTTAAGGGGTAAATCTCAGTGCTGTCCAAAAATAAATCCTCTTATAAATCTATTAAAAAAATGTAATATCAAGAAAAAATCTTGCCAAATTATGACCTGCTAAGCTGAACTTCTCTCCAGCTAAGCTACCTAAAGCAATATTTTAGTTTGGGCACCTTTTTTGAGAGTAATTTTGTTCATGGAGTGTTGCTAGCCAAAATAGCTTAGTTGATAATTTGACAAGACAGAAATCAGGAGTTCAATGGGAAAACAATTTTTCACTATAATTAAATAATATGAATAATAAGAATTAATTGAATAGTTCATTTCACTATGTGATAAGCAAAATTAAAAATAAATCAATATTTTTACCAAAGCTTATAATATTAGCTAAAAAGTGTGTTCCATCCAGAAATAAGAATAATCCATAAAATGTCCCTATTTTTCAAGTAGAGGTCGTTAAAGGATTTTAAAATTCATTCATGCCTTTCGTATCAAAGAGAAAGCTCTGCTTACCATCTTCAAGACCCTCTCACTGGAATGAAGTAGAAAAGGTTGTAGTCAATAAGAAATGAACTTGTTGAAAAACTACATTCTTATTATATCAAGTTTTTTGAGTTTTGAAAATATGATACTTTTTGTTATGAAAATGTAAACATTTAGCATATTAGCATAAGATGTTTTTTGTTGGGGTTCGGTCAAGATAGATCCAAAAAATTACAAATTAAAAAAAAAAAGTGTATTTTTTAAAAATTATTTGCCAATGTTTTGGCTTACATTGTAAGCCGTCTTCAGGGCTATCATGAAGGCGAGAGGGGGAGATTGTGTTACCAAGATCCCATATTCATGACTGGGTATTTCATGTCATGAATTAATGCAACAAAAAACATCTAATAATAATATCTATGATAAAAAAAACTATTTGAACATTTAACTTATTATTATTTGATATTTATGAAACACCATTTGGTGTTTCAGTAACATTTAAAATGTTTCTTTTTAGCTAATCACAGCTGCAGTGGTACGGCAGCAGTTATTACCAGAGCAATTGTTAATTGTATCCCTGCTTGGATACGATTTGCTCAATGTTTGAGACGTTATGCAG
This sequence comes from Oncopeltus fasciatus, assembly GCA_000696205.2. NCBI lineage: Eukaryota > Metazoa > Arthropoda > Insecta > Hemiptera > Lygaeidae > Oncopeltus > Oncopeltus fasciatus. Next base: position 564,789 of record KZ807087.1, read on the forward strand.
ATTCCAAGGAGGCATTCCCTCACTTAGTAAATGCTGGAAAATATTCAACAACATTTTTTGTTGTTATATTCAATACTCTCAAAACTTATTACAGAAGTAAGTTGTACTTATTAATGTGTCTTGGTCAATAACTCTGAACTTTATCTAACTTAAAAGCCTTAAAAAAGGTGCCAGGTAGCGCAAAGGATCCATTTGGGTCTTGCAAGTCTGGTGCTGCAGGTTCAAATCCTGTCAAGGGTAAGCTTGACCTGATCCAAGGATGCTTAGAATGGGATAGAAACCTGTGGATAGCCTTTCCTCCATGACCCTAAGTGGTTGAAAGATAAGCTAATACATTAAAGAAAAGGGGGGAGGGGGTAAACATTAAAATAGGGTAGGATGATTTCATTCAAAAATTTATATTGTTGTGCACAATTAGGATATCATAATTTTAGCAGATTTTCAGAAATCAAGTTATTCACATTGGTGCCATGAAGACTTTTTAATACAAATTCAACCCTGATGATACATTCAAGAAGCTAAAAATATGGCCCTTTAAAATTTGATATACAAATATGTCTGCTGTAGGCATTGTAGTGTCCACTATTTTTAAAATAAGGAAGCCAAATTTGGTTTTAAGCTAATTAAATTAAATTAAATTTTTAAATGAGTAGATAGATAGATAGATAGATAGCAAAGAGTACTGCCCAGGAGCTTTTTTGGATGTTTCCCTAGCATTTGATAGAGTCTGGCACAGTGGCTCCTGTTTAAACTGAAATCCATACTTCCAAATAACACTTAACTTATCCTTAAGTCTTATTTACCCAACTGTTTCTTTAGGGTTCGGCAAGGATTAGATTACTCCGATTTCTACTAAGTGGAAGCGGGAGTTCCTCCCGGTAGTGTGCTTGGACCTATCCTATTCATCATGTACACTGCTGACATCCCTACCCATCCAAGTACCCTCTTAGCTCTATGTGCGGACAACAAAGCTATCCTATCCTCCCATCCCGATCCTAGAACTGTTTCTAAAAACCTACAAAATCACCTCAAAAAAATCAAACAATGGTGTGGCAAATGGAGAATAAAAATCAATGAAGCAAAATGCGTTCAAGTTAATTTCCAACTGCAGAAAAAAGACTTCCCTGAAATTGTGAAATTCAACAATATTCCTTTACCACATTCAAGTTCCGTTCGTTACATTGGGTTTCATCTTGACTCACGACTTACATGGGGCGAACATTCTAAAATTAAAAGACAAGAACTCAATCGGCGATATGGACTTCTATACAGACTCATGAATAAGAACTCCAATCTTACGATTGAAAACAAACTTACGCCCTACAAAACCTTATTACGACCAATCTTGACTTACGGAGTAGAAATCTGGGGGGGGCCACCAAGCCTTCCAACATCCAAAGAATCCAGTCATTTCAATCCAAAACCCTGAGAATAATTGCAAATGCTACCTATTATGTATCCAATTCATCCCTTCACCATGATCTTAATATCCCTTTTGTTCAAGACTTCATTTCTTTCTGCTTCACCCTTTTTCACAGTAAACTGCTATTCCATCCTAATTCATTAGCACAGACCTTGTCTTCCAACTCCAACCCCTAAAACCCTCCCCGTCCACTCAAACGAAGATGGCCCCCCGACTTCCTGGGGACAGTCAGTAAATAATTTGAGAGTGGTGTGACTGGTCACCTCTCCTCATGTGACTTTCATTAATGTCATTTTTTTTTTTTAGTATTCATTGTTATCAAATTACAAAATGTTTTTATTTATTTTTAATAGAACGTAATATGTAAATAAAGGTTATAAAAAAANAGATTGATATTTAAGTTATTTGCAGATATTATGCTCTTCAGCTCCCTGTACCAAAATATATTCTTTCTAATAACTTCTTCTGCCAAAATACAGGGAAACCTATTTATTTGAAGATTCATAACTTTTAGAATGTAGTCGTGGTATGACTTGTGTGCAGATAAAGGAGTATTAGTCCTGTTTCAAGGTATATCATAGAATCTGGGGTAAATTAAATGTTTTATCTATGAAATATTGCTGCACTCGTTCCACAGCTCTATATTGCTGACTTCCCCATGCTTGAGCACCATACTCAACGATTGCTCTAAATACTGCCATGAACACACTTATTTTTGATTTGTAACATATTCTACTAATACCTGAGAAGGTTTTCCATTTTACATTAATAGTAGTAATTGCTTTGGGTAACTTATTAGTAAAATGCTTATTTAAACAAAGTTTTGGTGTGAGGAGAACTCCTAAATACTTATATTCCTTAACTATTTCAATTGGTTCATTGTTCAAATTCCATTTTTATTTTTTACTTAATTTTACTTCATTCCTAAAAAATCATAATTTTAGATTTCTTTAGGTTTATTTTTAAATTCCGTTGTTCACAATAAGTATTCAGAGATTTTATCATCAAACAACATATTAGCATCTTTTAAATATTATTAATTACTTTCTACATGTTTTTTGTATCTAGTAATGTAGTATAAACATATTACCATCTGGAGCTAGGAATACTAGATAGTCTGCATACGCTAGAAGATTTATTTTCTCACCATTTATTTCTATCTCACACCCAACTGAGTCCCTTAAATCATTTATGTAGGCACAAAATAACCAGGGACTGGAATTATCCCCCTGCTTTACCCCTATGCTCGATTTGAAAAAAATGGTTAAACCTTCAGCCCATCAGACTGCAAATTCTGAGTTATCATATAAATTCTCAAAAATTCATAATATTTTAGTAGTGACACCCAGACAAGATAACTTATAAAATAATACCTTCTCCTGCAGAGGAGAAGTCAACAAAAAATGCATATAATTTCCCCCTTTTTTTGTTCAGCCTTAGTTTAGCAATATTCATGAGAGTGAAAAGATTATCCCCTGCGGAATATTTCCTCCTAAATCCTGCTTGGGACTCCTTAAAAATGCCCTTCCTTTCAGTCCACTCTCCTGATCTATTCATAAGTAGAGCTGTAAACAATTTTCCCACTATATTACCGAATGAAATTCCTCTATAATTCTCTGGTTTTTCTTTCTCTCCTCACTTATATAATGGAAATATAATAGACTGTTTAAAGGTTTTCGGTATTGACCCAGTTTCGAATATGTCATTAAAACAGAAGACATTCCAGTAAAACTTATGATGTGTTTTTAAAAAAACTCATATGGTACACTGTCGGTGCCAGGCGCTTTATTTGCCTTAGATTTATTTATGACAGCCTTAAGTTCACTTAAACTAAAAGGCTCATCTAATTTAGGGTCTATTACAAAAGGGGCTGCATACTGAATAGGTTCTTCCCAAGATTCATGATTGTACAATTCATCATTGTCATGATTGACAAGAAATGAACCACCCATTCATTTGATATGACCACCTGCTACCAAATTATTTCGCTTGAATTTATTATAACAAACCTAAGTATCTTTAATATTCTTAACTTTTTCTATTAATTCCTTACAATAATCTTTTTTCTTTACTTTATACAAATGCTTATAAATTTTCTTGTTTTTTAAGTACATAATTTAATCTTCAGTCAAGTTAGTTTTTCTATATTTTTTAAGTCTTTTGAAGCAAAATTTACATTTTTTTCTGCATTCATTATCAAACCACTGCTCATTCTTTCTTCCATAGTAATTTGTTCTGAAATTTATATTAGCTGTATTTTTTATGCAATTTAGTAGGGTTTCTATGTCTGTTATAGGATTTTCCTCTGGCAAATTTATTTTTAGACATCTCTTTATATTATTTTTGTAAACGGGTGTACATTGTATGGTCCAATTGAGTTTAGGTATGAGTGGGAGCATTTTATATTCTCTATTATTAGTATTAATTTTAAAAGTAGTGACTATTGAAAAATGGTCAGAGTAAATTTGGGATCAAACTGCAAAATCAGTAATATAGCCCAGGATACTTTTTTGAATGAGTACGTTAATGGCTAATATTGATGGGGGGTGATTCATTCATTCATTTATGATACATAAATATTTCAAACATAAAATATAAAATACAATTATAGACACTGGCATGCAATTTTATGGACTTCACAATTATGTTTACATAAACTTATAGAAATATAATTTTTTGCTTGTTTGCTTATAGTGGAATATCTATTGCAGAAGTGTCATATTTTTTACTAAAATTTTGGCTAAAAAGTGTAAATTGAAACTTTTATGAAGATAAATTGAGAACAATTACAAAGATATAAGGAAATTAGTTTATGCTTACCTTACTTTTATTAATATCTGTAATTTTTTGGAAAATTTTTGAAACAAAACGGCAAATTATTTTTAGATAAATAATAAGGAAAACATAAAACAAATAAATTTTACTAAAAGCCCAAACCATACGTAGGAAACCTGTACAAAAAAAAAAAAAAAAAAAAACCTTAAAG
>KZ807087.1:590142-600715 GCA_000696205.2 Oncopeltus fasciatus
TAAAATTTGTTAAAATTTACGTGGGATTAAATACCACAAAAAATAATATTTATAAAATTAAAATAAGATATTTCTATTTTTTAATTGGACTATGAATTGGCAATATTGGCTTCAACCATTGTTTATTCTCTTTTTTTCATTATACCACTTGGGGTCATAATTCGTGATACTGTCCAGGATTTTATTTCTCGATAAATGTTTGTGGTATATGTATTTACATGCATATAAACATTTAACCATTCCGAGTAATGGAAGGTAAATATAAGAAAAAAATCTGAATAAATTAATAATTAATTTATACAGAAGGCTGCCCAAAAATCACAAAATAAAAATAAAATAATAGTATTGTTCAATAGGATGGTTACAAGAAAGTTCAAATTTTTTTCCCGAAATTTTGATATTAATGATTGGGTTATTTTTTAAAATTTTAAAATTTTGAATTGATATGGAACTTATACTTGGACATAGCTAAATTTTATGTAAAATTAAATGGACGTTTTAAAGTCAACTAAAAAATTTAGTACTTCATTCAAGTAAATATAAATTGGCTTCTTGTTGATTAATATGATGTATCATGTGACAATATTATTATTGTATTATAGTATTATTAGCAATATTATTTACTATTATTTCCTTCTACTACTTTTCTTATCTTAATCCTTTAAAAGTTTAGTAATATTATTAGTCCAGTTGACAATAGGCACGTGGGTTCATTCTGAACCAATATAGAAATTATGCCTAAATTAGCATTCTCCCAGCATTTTTAACTTTAACTTTAAAGCACAAAAAATATTAAAAATTAATGTAAACACTTCTCTCTCATGTATTTTTTGTACTTAATGGATTTTGGTTGGTGGTTAGTTGACCATTGAATATTTTGTTGGAGAAATTAATCAGGGTTTCAGCCAGGCTTAAAAAAATAAAATACTCCAAAATGATTGGGTAATTATTTTATTATTACCAAAATTTCAACTAACTGGTAAGTCATCAGCAGGGCAATAATGAGATATGGAGAGATCTCCGAGGGAGGTTTATGGTCACAACTCAATTCTGTTTCTGGAACCTCCTTCAGAGATCTCTCCAGACATCAATATCGCCCTGATGATGACTCACAAGTTAAGTCGAAACATTGGCTATAATAAAATAATTACCCAATAATTTTGGAGTATTTTATTCTTCTAATCCTGGTAGAAACCATGATTAATTTTTCCAGCATGGTACTCAAGAGATCTTTACTCACCAAGGTCTATATGACTGGTGTTTGTATAATGCTAATTTAGGTATAATTTCTATATTGGTCCAGAATGAACCCACATGCCTATTGACTACTGTACCACAAATATCACTAATCAATGAACATGTGATATGAATTTTAAGCGACTCAGTCATACATCTTAATTTTTTTTTTATGGTTCACTAAAAATATATAGTTCATTTTAGTTATAATTATGCATTTAATATATAATAATATATTATTAAATATATTTTAGTGAGGATTTGCCAGCCTTATTGGAGGACAACCTTCATCTTAGAAAAACAACTAGTTTTTAACAAGATGGGTAATTAGCACATTATTGAAAGCAAGATGAGTTGTAACAGAAATGTTTGAGAAAATGTGGATGGGGTGCTGTGGTACAGTCCCTCCTACCCCAAAAAGTTTGTCAGTAGTAAAGCAAAAAAAATACTGCCTACAAAATTATTGGACAGTCCTGCCCAGCAGATAATACTAAGGGAGGAACTTTTTTTGATATTCATAATCTGAATTTACATTTTGTGATGTTTTTCAAAGCTCAAAAAATTTAAAAAAAAAAGTTCTCTCCCAATTTTTAAAGCTATTACTTCTTTTAATTAAAAAGTTTTAATTGTCTCATATTTTTTTGCTCCCCTCAATGCTGAACATAATCTGTTTAATTTAACATTATATTTAAAACAAAGAAATATTGAAAAATTACTTTTCATTTAAATTCAAATATACTTGCCATTTGGGTTCTTCAATTACTCTTGAAATACTTTGAANTATATATATATTTACGGTGGTAAATATATTTATTGGAAGAGTCAGTCATTCACTTTTATTTGTATTTAATGAAACACGGAAAATCTGCTTAGTTTACGCTGCTTTTAAATGTTGTAAAATTAAAGAAATAAAAATTGACTAGAAATTCCCGCAAATATCGCACTGCCAACGGAAACTCAAATGCACAACCCTGAAAATCACCGTGAATGCATAAGGTTGGAGGTTCGTAGGCCGTCGAGTATTATACTGGAGAAAATAGTCAGGGCTTCGGTCAGGATCAGAAGAATAAAATAATCAAAAATTGTTGGGTAGTTATTTTATTATTGCCAACGTTCCTATTTAACTGTAAGTCCTCATCAGGGCGATAGTGAGGTCTGGAGAGATCGAGCGAGGTTTATCTCAGAGTGTAGAACTAAATTGAGATGTTTCGAGGTCAATTTTATGACCGTCAAGTTTTATGAAGAGTTGATTCTCAGGAATTCGTTCGGAGTAGTCTTCAAATTAAAAACTAATTTGTAACCAAAAGAGTTTTTAATTCTTCAACTATCATTATCGAATTCCTGATAAACATCTCTTCATAATCACAGTTTAGTTCTGCACACTGAGATGTGACCATAAACCTCCCTCTGAGATCTTTCGAGACAACCCTATCGCCCTGATTGATGACTTACAAATTATGCCGAAACGTCGGCAATAATAAAATAATTACCCAATAATTTTGGAGTATTTTATTCTTCTAATCCTGGTAGAAACCATGATTAATTTTTCCAGCATGGTACTCAAGAGATCTTTACTCACCAAGGTCTATATGACTGTTTGGATAATGCTAATTTAGGTATAATTTCTATATTGGTCCAGAATGAACCCACATGCCTATTGACTACTGTACCACAAATATCACTAATCAATGAACATGTGATATGAATTTTAAGCGACTCAGTCATACATCTTAATTTTTTTTTTATGGTTCACTAAAAATATATAGTTCATTTTAGTTATAATTATGCATTTAATATATAATAATATATTATTAAATATATTTTAGTGAGGATTTGCCAGCCTTATTGGAGGACAACCTTCATCTTAGAAAAACAACTAGTTTTTAACAAGATGGGTAATTAGCACATTATTGAAAGCAAGATGAGTTGTAACAGAAATGTTTGAGAAAATGTGGATGGGGTGCTGTGGTACAGTCCCTCCTACCCCAAAAAGTTTGTCAGTAGTAAAGCAAAAAAAATACTGCCTACAAAATTATTGGACAGTCCTGCCCAGCAGATAATACTAAGGGAGGAACTTTTTTTGATATTCATAATCTGAATTTACATTTTGTGATGTTTTTCAAAGCTCAAAAAATTTAAAAAAAAAAGTTCTCTCCCAATTTTTAAAGCTATTACTTCTTTTAATTAAAAAGTTTTAATTGTCTCATATTTTTTTGCTCCCCTCAATGCTGAACATAATCTGTTTAATTTAACATTATATTTAAAACAAAGAAATATTGAAAAATTACTTTTCATTTAAATTCAAATATACTTGCCATTTGGGTTCTTCAATTACTCTTGAAATACTTTGAAAGAGCTTTATTAAAATGAATGTCATCTGCAGATGGTAACATTTGGACCAGTGTCAAAGTTGAAAAATAATAGTTTATGGTGAAACTAAAGGAGACCTAAACTTTTTCCATTGACATTTTAAAATTAAATCATTCCTTTAGCTCTAAAAAGTATTTAATTTGATTTATCACGGACACATTTGGGTTTGAGGGCCATACTATTCAGTTTAGTACAATAACATCTCCATGCATTGTTTATTATTAAATGAAGGGTTAAGGAATGGCCTAGCTAAATTGAAAAATAAGGAGTGGGATATTGTTTGATTTCTTAATTGTAATGCTATAAGCCTTTATAGTTGTTTTTCGTAATAGAATTTAGTAAGTAAGAAAAAAAAAAGATGATTTCCTAATTGAGTATAATTTTGGTTTGAACTCACAAATAAATTTGGCAAGTAACTTTCAAAAACGAAACAAAAGGCTGGGTTTGTTAATAGATGAAAATGTTAGATGGTTGGAGGGGTGTTGAGGGGGAGACCAAAATTTAAAATCTTATTAGCTTTTTAAAAAAATTTAATAAAACAACAGGGGTAAAATGTAATTTTCAAAAAATTATATTCTGTAAGAATTTAGACTAAATTATTATTAAAAAAAAAAAAACCTATATTAAATTATGACAATTCAACTTTACCTATTCCTTATAGACGTTCACTGTTCCTGATTGGTTCGCTATCATGACTGAAGACAATATTAGTATAATCATATTCAATATGCATTTCATTATAAAAGCTCTGTTCTAAATATAAAGTACTTCTAAGTTCAAATGGAGAGTTTTTTGACCGTAGATATTATTATTAGATGATTTTAGTTGGGGTTCGGTCAAGGTAGATAAAAAAAAATAATAAAAAAATTAAAAAAAGTGTATTTTTTATAAAAATGCCAATGTTTCGGCTTACTTTGTAGGCCATCTTCAGGGCTGCCTATCATGAAGACAAGAGTAGACGTCCTGTCCCAAAGTTCACATTTCCATGAATGAGGAAATGTGAACTTAATGTAATGTGATATCAAAAGTACGAATGTAGAAAGATATGTAAGAGAATTTTAAAAACATGCAGACAACTTATTAAAAAAATAATTGAATAAAATTTAAAATAATATAAAAAGTAATTTACCACACCTAGCTATCATGAAGACAAGAGAGGACGTCCTTTCCTTAAGTTCACATTTTCATGACTAAGACGAAATATAATTTTTCTGAAAAACACCGTGGGTGGTGGAAGGGTGGTTCTACAGCACTGAAGATGGCTTACAATGTAAGCCAAAACGTTGGCAGATAATCTTTTAGAAAAATACCCTTTTTTTAAATTTGAATTTTTTTTTTTAACTACCTTGACCGAACCCCAACTAAAATCATCTTATAATACAGCACTTCTTTTCAATTTAAAATAAAGCGGACATTTTTCTACCACCCTGTTTATCATAAGACAGATAACAGCCTGAGAAAGCTATCTGCCAACCAATCATGAACAAAGGAAAATATGATCCACCTATAATTATTGAGTTATTATAATAAGAAAAGAATATTTATATTATTTTACTGTTTTAAGTATGAATTTTTATTTATTTAGTAAATTTACGTGTCTAATATTATTTATTATTACGCGTCAAACAGACAATACAGACTAGAGAATGGCTAAGAGAAGGAGGTATTTCGCTTCTCCTGTCCCTCCTTCAGGCTACTAAGGAGTGCACTATAAATAGCCAATTTCCTCATAGAAGGAGTGTTGAGGCGGTAAGGAGTCAGCTGGCTGCGAGAGCGCGTCTGGAGGGGCGGAGTGGGTGGTGGGGGATCTAGCCGTCGGGGGTTCAGTACACGCTTGTCTTCCGCGAGAGTGGGGTGTACGGTCTCGTTCAGCTGGGCCGGTCCGCGTGTCATGTGAAGTGTTCCAGTCTTCCAGGATGCCTTCCAAGAGGGACTACGACCTTGTCCAGAACGACGACTACGACACCAGGATACCTCTCCACTCGGAGGAAGCCTTCCACCATGGCATACCCTTCCAGGCTAAGGTAAACCTACCATTGTCATCTTTCTTTATTTTAAATATATTCTAATAAAATTAAATATAGTTAACTCTTAGGTCCTTTAATATTAAAAAAATTAAATATACCCAACTATTTGCTTCTCAATTACCAATATAACAAATAAAGAAAATAAATGATCATATTCCATAAAAATTACTCTTAATACGAATTTATGTTTATCTATTTTCTTTAAATTTTCTTTTTATTTGTATGATTTTTTAATTTTTTGGTCTCAAATTTAATTAAATATAATTTATTGTAATTATTGACTAAATTACAATTTAGTTTAGTTCAAGGTATTCTTTGTCAGTTAGGGCTTCGGTATTTTTACCTGTCTCCAAATGCTAAGAAGATTAAATCACGTTAAAAAAAACTGTTATGGACAACATTTTTATTTTATTTATTTATTTATTTTTTGGAGTTAGGAACAGTTTTAAGAAGTACTGACTTAAACGTAGCGTAAATTATTAATGAGTATAAAAAACTTGAAATTTTGAAATATTGAAATTGCCCAAGTAAGCCAAAATTTAGCAAATGCTGCATAAAAAAAATTATATTTAAAAAATTCATTCTTGAGACGAAAGTCTTGTCATTCCAGCGTTGAAATAACAATTTGTAGTCTCAAGGATAGCAGAAGAAATATATTTCAAAGAAAACAAATAATTGTATTCTTTACTGGCTAAACCTTTTTCAAAATTGGCTTAAATCCTTATAGATTGTCTTTAAATCTCCTTGATATCTTATAATATAAAATTATGGATTGTCTTGATTTGTGTATATATATATATATATCTTCCAATATGATTTTGAAAAAAATCGAGGAAATTATAACTGACCGGTCATTGTCAAAATACAATCTAATGTCCTCGATATTGCTCAAAACTTTGTACAAGCTTACTGGGAAGCATATAAAAGTTTATACTATGTTCATTTATACATGAAATAACATATACACTGAAAGATTTCAATTTAAAATTACAAGTTTTCTAAGTAGATGTTTTTTTTGTTGGGGTTCGGTCGTGATTGATCCAAGAAATAGAATTTTAAAAATGGTTAAAAATAAAAATTAATTTTTTTGATTGCATTTTTGGATTGATCTCGACCGAACCCCAACAAAAAAGTCTACAAATATTCTCTACGGTCAACAACTCTCTATTTGAACTAGCCTTTTAAGTTTCGGATTCATAGCTCAACAGTCATGACAAGATAAAAAAAAGAAAAAAGTACTTTTTTGAATATTAATATTAGTTATGATATTTAATCATACATTAATTGTATACAATAAATTTAAGGGAATAGAATAAAAAAATATTACTACCTCCGCCGGGACTCGAACCCGGATCTCCTGCTCTCCGGGCAAAATACTATTCTTTACACCACCGTGGCGGTGTGTTTAGAAACAATTCCATAAAGGACTCTAACATGAAAAAAATATTAAAAATACTAATGCCATAATGTATTTGGACCCTGACAAACCCCTTAGCTCATTAGACAACCCTTCTAAATCTCACATAGAACCATATCTTGAGGGGAATGATACACATCGTCGGGACGAATGGAACCCAAATCCCAAAATTTCGCGTACGGCTTACTTGGACTGACAGACATTTTTTATTTATTTATTCGATCTCGAGATTTTCCATGTCTTGAAATCTCAAACATCAAATTTTTAATGGGAGGGATAGGGTATTATTTTATACTGATATAAATTATGGTCCCACGTTAATTTTATACAATAAATGCAAGGGAGCGGAAAAAAAAATCTTGCCATCTCATTTATTGTATGGTATTATTTTCATTTCTCAGATCAATTTCAATTATTTATTTTCTAGGAAAATAAACTAGAAATTCTGAGGTTGACTTTGAATTATTAAATATAATAATTTAATTCAATTTCCAGCTTTTTATATATCACTAAATAATTGAATAAAATTTAAAATAATATAAAAAGTAATTTACCACACCTAGCTATCATGAAGACAAGAGAGGACGTCCTTTCCTTAAGTTCACATTTTCATGACTAAGACGAAATATAATTTTTCTGAAAAACACCGTGGGTGGTGGAAGGGTGGTTCTACAGCACTGAAGATGGCTTACAATGTAAGCCAAAACGTTGGCAGATAATCTTTTAGAAAAATACCCTTTTTTTAAATTTGAATTTTTTTTTTTAACTACCTTGACCGAACCCCAACTAAAATCATCTTATAATACAGCACTTCTTTTCAATTTAAAATAAAGCGGACATTTTTCTACCACCCTGTTTATCATAAGACAGATAACAGCCTGAGAAAGCTATCTGCCAACCAATCATGAACAAAGGAAAATATGATCCACCTATAATTATTGAGTTATTATAATAAGAAAAGAATATTTATTTTATTTTACTGTTTTAAGTATGAATTTTTATTTATTTAGTAAATTTACGTGTCTAATATTATTTATTATTACGCGTCAAACAGACAATACAGACTAGAGAATGGCTAAGAGAAGGAGGTATTTCGCTTCTCCTGTCCCTCCTTCAGGCTACTAAGGAGTGCACTATAAATAGCCAATTTCCTCATAGAAGGAGTGTTGAGGCGGTAAGGAGTCAGCTGGCTGCGAGAGCGCGTCTGGAGGGGCGGAGTGGGTGGTGGGGGATCTAGCCGTCGGGGGTTCAGTACACGCTTGTCTTCCGCGAGAGTGGGGTGTACGGTCTCGTTCAGCTGGGCCGGTCCGCGTGTCATGTGAAGTGTTCCAGTCTTCCAGGATGCCTTCCAAGAGGGACTACGACCTTGTCCAGAACGACGACTACGACACCAGGATACCTCTCCACTCGGAGGAAGCCTTCCACCATGGCATACCCTTCCAGGCTAAGGTAAACCTACCATTGTCATCTTTCTTTATTTTAAATATATTCTAATAAAATTAAATATAGTTAACTCTTAGGTCCTTTAATATTAAAAAAATTAAATATACCCAACTATTTGCTTCTCAATTACCAATATAACAAATAAAGAAAATAAATGATCATATTCCATAAAAATTACTCTTAATACGAATTTATGTTTATCTATTTTATTTAAATTTTCTTTTTATTTGTATGATTTTTTAATTTTTTGGTCTCAAATTTAATTAAATATAATTTATTGTAATTATTGACTAAATTACAATTTAGTTTAGTTCAAGGTATTCTTTGTCAGTTAGGGCTTCGGTATTTTTACCTGTCTCCAAATGCTAAGAAGATTAAATCACGTTAAAAAAAACTGTTATGGACAACATTTTTATTTTATTTATTTATTTATTTTTTGGAGTTAGGAACAGTTTTAAGAAGTACTGACTTAAACGTAGCGTAAATTATTAATGAGTATAAAAAACTTGAAATTTTGAAATATTGAAATTGCCCAAGTAAGCCAAAATTTAGCAAATGCTGCATAAAAAAAAATTATATTTAAAAAATTCATTCTTGAGACGAAAGTCTTGTCATTCCAGCGTTGAAATAACAATTTGTAGTCTCAAGGATAGCAGAAGAAATATATTTCAAAGAAAACAAATAATTGTATTCTTTACTGGCTAAACCTTTTTCAAAATTGGCTTAAATCCTTATAGATTGTCTTTAAATCTCCATGATATCTTATAATATAAAATTATGGATTGTCTTGATTTGTGTATATATATATATATATCTTCCAATATGATTTTGAAAAAAATCGAGGAAATTATAACTGACCGGTCATTGTCAAAATACAATCTAATGTCCTCGATATTGCTCAAAACTTTGTACAAGCTTACTGGGAAGCATATAAAAGTTTATACTATGTTCATTTATACATGAAATAACATATACACTGAAAGATTTCAATTTAAAATTGCAAGTTTTCTAAGTAGATGTTTTTTTTGTTGGGGTTCGGTCGTGATTGATCCAAGAAATAGAATTTTAAAAATGGTTAAAAATAAAAATTAATTTTTTTGATTGCATTTTTGGATTGATCTCGACCGAACCCCAACAAAAAAGTCTACAAATATTCTCTACGGTCAACAACTCTCTATTTGAACTAGCCTTTTAAGTTTCGGATTCATAGCTTAACAGTCATGACAAGTTAAAAAAAAGAAAAAAGTACTTTTTTGAATATTAATATTAGTTATGATATTTAATCATACATTAATTGTATACAATAAATTTAAGGGAATAGAATAAAAAAATATTACTACCTCCGCCGGGACTCGAACCCGGATCTCCTGCTCTCCGGGCAAAATACTATTCTTTACACCACCGTGGCGGTGTGTTTAGAAACAATTCCATAAAGGACTCTAACATGAAAAAAATATTAAAAATACTAATGCCATAATGTATTTGGACCCTGACAAACCCCTTAGCTCATTAGACAACCCTTCTAAATCTCACATATCTTGTGAACCATATCTTGAGGGGAATGATACACATCGTCGGGACGAATGGAACCCAAATCCCAAAATTTCGCGTACGGCTTACTTGGACTGACAGACATTTTTTATTTATTTATTCGATCTCGAGATTTTCCATGTCTTGAAATCTCAAACATCAAATTTTTAATGGGAGGGATAGGGTATTATTTTATACTGATATAAATTATGGTCCCACGTTAATTTTATACAATAAATGCAAGGGAGCGGAAAAAAAAATCTTGCCATCTCATTTATTGTATGGTATTATTTTCATTTCTCAGATCAATTTCAATTATTTATTTTCTAGGAAAATAAACTAGAAATTCTGAGGTTGACTTTGAATTATTAAATATAATAATTTAATTCAATTTCCAGCTTTTTATATATCACTGTATATCTGGATAATACTTAAAAATGACTGTTAATTGTCATTAATCGTCAGCTAATGTTAGACAATTAAAAAAATAAAAATAAATACGGTAATTCCACATTAAAAAAAACAAACAAAAAAAACAGTAGTCTTAAAA
>KZ807087.1:603296-614234 GCA_000696205.2 Oncopeltus fasciatus
ATTATTATTATTATTATTATTTTATTACTATATGGTGTATGTTGTACATTATTATTATTATTTATTGTAAACTATGTGAGCACATTGCAAGATGCACGCTGTGCAGTATGTAATTTCTAAAATAAATAAATTAAAAAAAAATATTATTAACTATTTATAAAAGAAGCTTAAATACCTAATTTTGTCGCATTATTTTAAAGTTTATGTACATTTTAAGCTTTAGCGCTTACTAGAGAATATATATGTGTTTGTGTGTAATTTTGAGTGGAGCTTATTTCTTAACTTCTCTAATGTAGGTGATTTCTGCTAAAAGTCGATGGATGTCTTTTGCCAAAACAAGCTTTACAAGCGCTTTTGGAAGAAATTTTCGGCAAAAAGCAGAAGTATATTTGAAGAGTTAACAGTTTTTCTTAATGAGGTTATTTCATGGGATCTTATAATGTTTCCAATGCTCTTTAAAATATGAATATGGAAGTAAAATCGTGCCATACACCACAAATATATACCTACATACAACTGTACGACAAATTTAACAGTTTTTTCCTTTATAGTTTGTAAGATTTATTGTCTGAAGAAAAATTATTCTCAAAAGAAATGATTTTATTTACTACTTTTCGACTCTTCGAGCATATAAAATATCCGATATATTATACGAAAATTGAGCTTTGTATGTTTACAGATCAGTCTTGAATACATTTTCAAATTCCACCTCAACTCACCGCTGTTACGTCACTCATGATATAGTCCAAAAGTATAATTCAATAAAATTAGCCAATTATACTAAATTATATAATATATTTTATTGGTTAAAAATAGCCGAGCAGAGCTGAAGCGTTGCAAATAAAACAAATATTTATTGTTTATTTATTTTTTCCGATCTCTGTTTCCTTAGGGACGAGTAGGGACAAAATTAAAATTTGACATTGGCCTTGAGGCGATGACCCAGTTACCGTGAACTTATCACTGAAACGGAACACCTTCATCTATTGGAGTTGTCAGAAGCACGCGAAATGTCAACACAACAGGGCAGCTCTGGATAGTGTTACCTATAAATAACCTTTTTTTGTTTTGTTTACAGTGTTAAGTGTTAGCCTCCCTTAAAACCACTTAGGTACGGAGGGCTATCTTCAGGTTACCATACCATTGTAAACATCCATGGCTCAGGACAATCTTTTATTTATCGATAAAAGCTTGCCCTGGGCTGGATTTGTCCCGAACGGATCCCTATGAGTTGCCATGGGCGTATCTCGTAACACACAACTCCTTAGTAACAAAATGTGGATCTTATGTCCTCATCTCTTGTAATCCTTATTCAGCAAAGAATTTGTAAGGTCAAAGTCCTCTATTTGTAAAGGCTGTTTCAGGAAATCTACTTGGAGAAAAGTTATTGCGCTTTCAAAACGTTAAAAATTCCCAAAGATCTTTCTCGTCATGTTCTGCTTTTTGGCGGGAAAAGGGAAATGCAACATAAGGTATGACAGCTAAAGATAGTGTGCTGAGGGAAGCGCTCATCCTTCCTAGTTACATTCGTAAATTTCTTCTTCAATACGCGTTTTTCGAAAAAAAAAAAAAATATATAGAACATTAACGTTAGAGAATTACATTTACTCCTATTATGTCCTTCAACTCAAATAACAACAAATGTATGACGATTATAAATTTTGGTCTTCTAAACCCTCCCCTCCCCCTTCTCTCATCCGATTTCAACCAAATTTGAATTCCTTCAAGGGGTCTCAATGAGAATTCTAATTACCGTATTTGGTTTCTAAGTTTTGAAAATAAGAAGGCCAGACTAACACTTAAATATATTTCTTAATATTTTAAAGTTTTTTTGTTTTTTTTTAGAAAAACATTAAGAGAATAAGAAGAAGGAGATGGTAGGGATTCGGTCAGAGGTTTATTATTAAAAAAAAAAAAAAAATTGGTAAACCAAAAAACTTTTATTTTTGCCAACGTTTCGGCCTGAATTTCAGGCCTTCTTCAGAGGGCTATGGGGACAAAGAAGGGAGAGAATCACGAATAGCGTGTTAAAATCCATGGTTGCTGGGGTACTGAATCAGTAAATATTGGTTCACCAATTTGTTTTTATTTAATAATAAACATCTGACCGAACCCCGACTATCTCCTTCTGATTATCAACGGTCAAACAACATTCCATGTTAAGAGAATAAATTTCATAAAATTACATTTTACAGCCATTGATGAACTCATCCAATGGTTTGCAAAAATATGCCTAAAAACTTTGTTTAAGTACTGTTATTAGTTAAATTTTATACAAGAAATGCACAGGGAGTTAGAATAAAAAAAATCTTTCACTTCTTGGTGGTGCAGTGGCCAGAATTCTTGCCCGGAAAGCTGGAGAACCGGGTTCGAGTCCCGGCTGATGTAGCAAGATACCGTATTGGGTTATATTATGTTAAAAATTGATGACGGGAGAGTCCATACAGTCAAATCTATGTGTTTGTATGTGAACAGGTTCCCCAAGGTTAGCGGTTTTGTAGAAAATGATTCCTCTGCTCCTTGAAAAACTGTCTGAACTCTTATCCGAATGTGTGTATGAGTGAGTAGATCTCTGAGGTCTGGACAAGCGGTCATAAGTATTATATGGGCGAATTAATAATAATAATAATAATAATGTAATTTACATACATTTCATTATTTCATTTAATATGAAATGACGACGGTTAGGGGGAATGTCATTAAACGAAATTCATGGTTAGTACAATTAAATTATTTTGGTTCTGTACAAAGTAAGATAAGTGTAGCAATGGATAAATAATGATCCATTAAAATGGAGAGTTTTTTTTACCGTAGATATTATTATTAGATGATCTTAGTTGGAGTTCGGTCAAGGTAGATCCAAAAAAATATAATTTTAAAAAAGTGTATTTTTTTTAAAGATTATCTGCTAACAATTTTTAGTGCAAAGGAACAGAATAAAAAATCTAACTGTCCCAGCCAGGACTCGAACCTGGATCTCCTGCTATCCGGGCCGGTGCATTTACNAATATATTATACTTTTTATAACTGACAAACTCATATAATATATATTTTTTAAAACTTATTGTGGTATTTACATTTAGGATTGGAGACACCATAGCCCAGTGGTTTTGGTGCTTCTGAGTCTAGGGACAAAGGGTAAATAGTCATAGTTAACAATAAATATTTCTCTTATGTCTTTCTGTTTGTCCGAAGGGTTACTGGTTTGCTCTTGGGAACACACGGACTTGGGTACATATTCAGAACGGTGTGCTGACCTCGTGTCTTCTCTATTGTACATCGTACTGTGTGTCTCTCCCCTGGTCTTTGAAATAAAAAATTTGAATTAAAATGAAAACACAGTTTTTAGTATTATTATTGTTATTTTTTATTGAATCATAAAGTCCATAGAATAGGATTATTTATGGAATAACACATCGGGCAAATGTCCTCCACAGCTTTGAATGCACTTTCGCACGCGTTTGTCGAAGTTTTCCATGACCATTTCGCATTAATGTGGCTGAATTTTGTTGATTCAACGTTGAATCTCCTCCTTTAATGCACAGGTGGTTTTTGGCTCGTTGACATAGACCTGTGATTTCAAATAACTCCATAAAAATAAATCAAATTGTGTAAAATTACACGATCTAGGGGGCTGATTCTGATCGCCGAAAGAGAGTGTACGACTTGAAAATGTCTCATGCAGTAATTGAATTATTTCACGAACTGTTTGGCAAACACATTTGTCCGATTTGTTATTCCATGAATAACTCTATACGTACTTTATAATTCAATAGAAAAATAACCATTAAAAGACTAAAAAACTATGTTTTCTTCTTAATTCAAATCCTACGTTAATTTTTGGACAATATAATATATATATATAGTTCTGTTATACAATGACCAGTATTTTTTTTTCATTTAAAACCATGGAAACTGTAATACATCTATTGACCAAATGTGTGTCCACACTTTTGTAGTACAAAACTCCACCAAAGCATAAACTATTTTCTGGTTTTTGTCATATTTTTGAATTATTTGATGTAGGATAGGCGCACATTTCAAAATTGTGAAAAGCTAGATTGATTTATTTTGAGCAAAATTTGATATAATGATGTATTCGCTATGACAGCGTTGTGTTCCTTTCGATTCCCGATGAAGGGGTAACCAGTATCTAATCAAACTAGAACTAATTAAAGAAAACGTGGTGGAAAATTGGATTTGTTCTTGACTGCTACTAATGGTAGAAAATATCAGTTATATTGTTTGTGTTAGGCCTTGTCTGGGTCAGTAGGAAGTGGCCATTTGGAAGCTGGAGACCGGGTTATTCCAGTTCAACATACCTTTCCAGGAGTACCACCTTGTAAGGGTTCCAGGAAAGAGTTACCATTTTCTTGGAGCACCAAGTACGTTGCGGAGTAAGTAATACACAATAAGTGGAAGTGCTCCCTTTACACCACACATGCTCATAGGCGTTCAGGTCCACAGCCTTTTCTGAACACATGGAGGAATCGCAGGAATTTGTTTAGCTATTCATCATCCTACAAATATTTGCGAAATAAAATAAAAATCTTAAAAATAAATATTATTTCCCGTCGCTGTTTCTCCACTCTCCAACAATTTCGCCGCTCTAGTCATCTCCTGCCTCGTAAACCTGTAGTCTCCTTGTGTAGTGACCACACCAAGAGAAAAAATTACAATGAGTAAAATTGTCGGGGAGATTTCACGCCCTTCATCAGAGAGGAGTGAAGTGAGACTGGGCTCCATTCCTCACTGATGAAGGGCGAGAAATCTCCCCGAAAATTTTATTCTTTGTAATTTTTTCTTTTTTTGTGTTTACTACACTCTTTCTCCCACCAGTTCTTATTTACTATAATATATATCCAACTTAATGAGACATGGAAAATATATTCATTTACGCAACTCGTGCTTGATGGATCTATAAGCTTTATTGATTTACCAGTTTTCGATGGTACATCACTCATAAGTCAATCAGTGGAGTCTTATCTGATAAGGATGCAAATTTAAGCCCCTCACCCGTGGCGGGCAAGGGAGGTCTAGCTTAGTTTAGTCCTTATACGCGTGGTGTTGGGGGGCAGAGCAGGCGTTGAGAGCCCGGGCGATGGTGCTAGGTCTCTTGCCAGAGCTTCGGACGACACCTGTCCTGTCTGCGGCACTGCTTTGTGTCCGAATGACCTTGGCTACGCCAGGCCGCCTGGAATCAAGTCTGGGTTATGTCTCCCATTCCAGCTTCATTACTTTACTGCCAGTCACCTTATGACTCTTCTTTGCTAGATCCCAATTCATTTTAATTTATTTTAAATTGAAAAATAAAAAAACCGTTTTATCATCCTCAAAAATTAAAATAATAAAGCCTTGGTTTGAATTAGATGATTCTCTTTGTCACATAGCATCCAAAACCATTAAACAAAAAATAAAAATAAAAATAAATAGCTGTCCTCTTTATATAGTTTAGTTTTTCAAAAACTACCGAAACGAAAAAGATTAAATTTTGGATATAGGTTCTAACCCTTAAAACATCCTGCCTAATTTTACACGAGCTTTTCGCATGAACCCTTAAGATATAAAATAAGGGTAAAAATGCTGTAATAGTTGAACAAATAAATCGGCCTTTCATTTGTGTGGTTTTGGCCTTTTGTTCAAGACTTCATTTCTTCCCGCTTCACCCTTTTCCATAGTAAACTTCCATACCATACCAATCCACTAGCACAGTCCTTGTCTTCCGACGACAGTCCTTCTTTCTCGACCTCCTGGGGACATAGTCTGTTAATAATTTGAGAGTGGTCATTGGTCACCTTCTCTCCTCATGTGATTGACATTGAATGTCATATTTATTTTATTGTGATCGAATTACAAAATTTTTTATTTAACAGAATGAATATAAATAAATAAAAGTTTAATAATAATATTTTAGCCCTTATCTGAGTTTATCATTTTAGTTCTGCTAATCGCCTCCAAAAGCTCAGCTCATGGAGCATTCTTACCGTCTTCAAAATCCTTTAAGATGTCTTCATCTCGCTCTTTCTCCGTCAAACCACAGCCCTNTTATTGTATATATCTCTCATCAAATTACAAGATGTTAACTAACAGAATGTATTAAATAAAGATTTATTTTAAAAAAAAAATTTGGCCAATGCTCTAAATTTGTAAACGAGAATATAATATATATTAGTCAGTGTCTTGATTGAATTGTAATACCTATAGTCATTTTACTGATGATAAGTTGTCAAAATACTGAATGGTTAAACATTTACCGGTTTTAATGATATTTGAAACTTGTCACTTACTGTGAGTTGCCAGAATTCGTCTGTTCCTAACTCAATGACTATGAGAATTAAGTTTAGGATAACAAATGAAAAATAGCTACAACTTTGGAGCGGCTACACTCACTGACTTCGGGGTTCCTCGCCCTTGGCAAATTTGCAGAAATCTACATAATTTTTCTTTGTCTTAGATTTAGTCCCATGATTTGTACCTGAAAAGGATTATTTTTCCATCACCCCCAACCCTACTATAATTATTTTTAAACGCTCTAATTGTTGTAATGTATTTTTGTAATTCCGTTATCAGAAAATTATATGGATTACCCTTGTGGAGTATCATGAAAGAAACTTCAGAGATTTTTAAAATACAAAAACAGGTTATAAGAGACATGCACAGTCCTATGTTTATGTTATCACCTGCTATCGAAAAAGGTTTATTAAAAAAAAACTTTTTATATTTAATAATAGATGCTATTTTGCACAAATTTTCAATGGTTTCTTATAGTAATTTAAACTTGTTAAAAAGCCTTGATTCTTTCACACTTAATTCTGAAGCAAAATCACCTCTAAAAGCCTTTTTAAAATAATGAATAATTCACTGTCTGGTAGCTGTTCTAAAAGTAGAATTGGACCTACTGTTAATTTGTTTCTATCTACTTTTAATTTCAATGCCTGCGAATACTATTACTAATAATATATAATATTAGTAATAGTACGATACAGTAATTATAATTATGATATCGCAATATTTGTGACTTTAAACGATTTAATAAATAATTATTCTTCAACATAAAAAAGCCGTTGGATCACTTTTTTCCTATAAGTACTGGTGGTTAAAATTTTTTTCTTCTAACTAAACTATTTTTTATGTAGTTTTCATAATTTATTAACATTATTTTGACTTACATCAAATTTGATAATTTTCTAGTCTAAAAGACTTTAATTTGGTTTTTTAAATTTTTTTTTTTTGTGGTATTTAATCCCACGTAAATTTTAACAATTTTTAGTGTGAGGGAACAGAATAAATAATCTAACTGTCCCAGCCAGAACACGAACCTGGATCTCCTGCTATCCGGGCCGGTGCATTTACCAATTATGCTACCAGGACAAGCCTGATAAGTTATTAAATTCCCCGCACTAGTGTCGAGAGTCTAACCTCCGAGGCCGACGAATATATCGTCTTATGCTTATGGGACAGTTAGATTTTTTATTCTGTTCCCTTGCCCTAAAAATTGTTAAAATTTACTTGCGATTAAATACCACAAAAAAATTTATAAAATTAAAATTTAAAAGTAAATAACGAGAGTCATTTAAACAGCTTGACAATGTCAGCTCCTCCGAGCATAAGACGATATATTAGGTTTGTCGGAGGTTAGGCTTGTCTGATTAATAACTTTATATCTGGTAAAAATTAAATTGTGTGAGGTCAGTTTTCCCTTCAGTCGATAACGCAACAACCTGAATGTAAATGATTAATTAAAGCTTAATGATAAGAGTAGTTAATGTGAATGTGAGAATGAACCAAATGGTGGTGAGGGTAGGCGTTTAACTTATCTAGTTAAATTCTAAAATGTTTTTCTTGTATGCCCCTTTTTTATGATTATCATAGGAAATAAATATAGAAAATTACTTTATACACTATTTTTTATGTAATTTTTCATTGTAAGTTTAGGTATTATGATAATTGCATTTCCTCTTCTCTTAAGTCAACCCAACGATTGTAAAAATTAATCCTGGGAAAAAAAATAATCCGGTTAATATGATTTTTCTTAAAAATATAGGATATAAATTAGAGAAAATTTCATTTAACATTTGTTATATTCTTTTTATTAACTTTTTTTTTAGATGACTCTATAACAAAGAAAGGTATTCTCAAAATGGTCTCTTGAGGTATTCTCAAAACCTCCCTTTACACCCCAAAGCGACTTCACCTTCTTCTTAGGAAACGAAGCTTAAATCCTGAATTTAGTGCCTATATTTCGGCGCTCGAGCGAGTACATACCATCTAACTCGCATGTATGTATATGTATATGTATATATATGTACATATGAAAGGGCCGTAATTGATATTTTTCTTACGCAGGACAAGCGAAGAAATGTTTATTAGTTGTACATGTTACTAGATTCTGATGGAGAGTTTTTGAATAAAAATAAAATCTGCCCTCACAAAACACATCAGTCATACGAAGAACACACATTTGACTTTGAAAACATTACAATTCTTTCCACTGAACCCTAGGTACAGAAAGGCATTTTGTCTGAAACTGTTCACATCAACTTACAACACTATCCAGTTAACGACAGAACTGACATTAAAAAAATTTCTTCTACTTTTTCCAATATTTTCAACATTTTGTAAAACAATCAACCCCCCCCCCCCCCCCCCACCAACCATCACTAGTCCATCTTTAGATTTTGAATTTCTTATCCCTCTTTTTTTTCTCTAATGTTTTCTCATGACATTTTACTTCAACAGCCCCGAAGATGGCTTACAATGTAAGCCGAACCTTTGTTAGGCAATACAAAGTATTGTCTTTAAATTGTATTTTTAAAATTTTTAAATAGTGAATTAATTGTGGTACTAAATCCCACACATAATTATCTATAAGAAATGCATATGACACCACGCCTACCCGGAGTGTAGGAGACCCGGGTTCGATGAAAAATTTCAAGGGATTTTCACTGAACCTATATTGGAGATGCTTAAAATATGGAATTGACATTTTTTTTCTAGCTCCTGTACGATTCAAATGAAAAAAAAAAAAATTTGTTTGTACCCGTTATTAATGACTGAAATTGGAGAGGTTATGGGAGGGACCATAATTTGAAATTGTAATACCTTTGTTATTATTAGCATTAAAAAAAAAGAAGAAAAGTATAAAGCAATCATTGTAAAAATGTGATTTTATAACAATTATATTTTAAAAACAAAAAGAAAACTAATAATATAATTTCGATAGTTGGGTAGGAAATCAATTTTTTTTAATTTGAGCTTTACATTAAAAGTCTTTAAAATGATTATTTATTGGTTGAAATGAGATGAGGGAAAGTGGGAGGTTAAAGTCATACCAAATTTATAATCGTAATATCTGCGTTGTTTTTAAGTTAAAGATATCTTTATAGAACATAATTGGCTAAAATGAAAATTCTAACGTTTATATGCTATATTTTTTAACGATTTATTAGTTTTGTCTTACTATGACCCCTCCACCTTCCACCCAATATCAACATTTTACAACTAATCATGAGGAAATTTATCTTGCAAAACTTACTTATAATTGTGGATATATTCAAATTAAAAATACATGAATAATTTTCACTTATCATTTTCTTAACTCAAAGAATAGTGAAAATACTGACGATTTATCGATATAAGAGGTAAATATCGATAAAAAACACCCCTAGTTATCACACACTTACTTGGACAAATATTACAACCGGTTATTGTACCGATAAACTACTAATGTTTGTAGATATTTATCGTTTCAGAGTCTAAATATCAAGTTAGGAAAATTGTAGAAATTTTGGTGAGGCAACATTTAAGGGGTGAGGGGCGGGAAGGAGTTTTCCCCTGAGTGAATCAGAGGCTCTCGGGCTCAAGTATGAGATGGACCTGGGGGGAATTGCCAGGGGGCGTAGTTGGGTCTCGAACCAGATAAAGTGACTTATTACCCTCCCCTCTGAGAAGTTTTCTTCAAGTTGTTATCATTCGTCGGGAAGGAAGAGAGGCACGGAAGTTGTACTCCCAGAGTTCTCGAGAGGCTGTGGTGTGTGTCTACCCTTCGGCGTCTTCAGGCCCTTTCATCTGCGCGGCTATCGCCAGTGTTGACCTTCCCCTGGGGTGGTTGAGACTCGCCCTTACATCCTTCATCCCCTTTGACGGCTGCGGCTCCCTCGACTTGGAGGCGAACGAGAGACACTCGGTATAAATCGTTATACTACTTGTTTCCAAAGTTAGTTTTCATTGTGGAAACTGTTGAGCGTATTAGAATAGAAAAATCTTTATAAAGCCCGAGACAACAATTACTATTAAAAGGTATGACCACTGAAGTTTGCTGCTGAGTTGTACAACTCTCATTCTCTTTTCAGCCCTGAAAAAGCCATCACATGATGTGCGAAAGCTCGGCAAATATCAACAACTTGACACGGTCCAACCCGGAAGAAGAAACGGTAAATACATCTGACGACCGTCGAAGCCTACGTGAACAACATTTTATTACTATTAAGTTCTTAGAATATTTTCTTCACTCAAATATCAAGGAAGTTATTATGATTATAAATTTTGACCTTTCTCTTAAACCCCTCCCTTTTCCTCATCCAATTTCAACCAATAATGAACTCCTTCAAGGTTTTCCAATGAAGATACAATTAAATACAAATTTGGTTTCTATTTATACTCCTAAAGGTTTATATTCTATAATAATTTTACTTATAACGCATAATAATGATTTACGAATGTAACTACGAAGGCTGAGCATTTCTCCCGCTCTACCTTCCCGGCCAGTCTAGAACAAAATGTAATGCTCTTGAATTTTACGTTCATTGCTTTTTGGCTTTTAAATTAAATTTACTCAAATCTATGTACAGCTTTAAGGGAAAATGGGAAATCTACTCAGATTATTTAGCTCCTGCCTATCTGATTTTTAAAATTTAGGCACCAGATTCGTTTTTTTTT
>KZ807087.1:639320-660415 GCA_000696205.2 Oncopeltus fasciatus
ATTTATTTGATAAATATGACTATAATTTTTTTAACAATGCACTGGGTCAAAACTCGATTATAATAAATATTTTAAAATATTTCCTCCGGGTATTTTTTTTCTCTCGCGTAAGCGTTGGAATTTTAATTCACGATAAATTGAGAGAAACGTTTAAATTTCGATCCTTTTTAATTTTATTATTATTTAATATTATATTAATTACTTAAAAATAAATGGTAGTTTAAAGAAAAGCACTGTAAAAGATTAGAAAGCTGCTGACTATATATCAAACTCCCTTCTCTTTGGAATTAATCTGCCTAAGTAATCTCTTGTGCTTTGAAAGTCTATTTTAGGAATAATACTCTTTCTTTTAAACAAACTCAAACCAAAAACGAATTACTAATAGTATAGTGTTATTTCTCTAGATTGACCGGGTTATACTGATCAATGTTACCTATATATATATATATATATATATATATATGACACACAGAGAAAGTATGTATAAAAAATGAAACACTCGTGGTTTTCATATCTAGTAATCAAGAACAGGTTGGATAAAGAGTACCGGAAACTCAAAAAAAGAAAATATTACACATTACTATATACGTATATTACTACANTAAAAATAATTTAAAAACATTTTGTAATGTGATTAAAATGAATAGTAAGAAAATAAAAATGACATTAATGAAAGTAACATGAGGAGAGAAGGTGACCTGTGATACCACTCTCAAATTATTTACAGACTATGTCCCCAGGAGGTCGCGGGACCATCTTCGTTTGAGTCGACGGGGAGGGTTGGTTGTAGGGGTTGAGTTGGAAGACATGGTCTGTGCTACTGGATTCGGATGGAATGGCAGTGTACTGTGGAAAAGGCTGAAGCGGGAAGAAATTAGATCCTGAATATTAAAATCGTGGTGATGACTAATATTAGTGGTGGGATGTATCGTCCACGAGTTTGCTGACAATGTCGGCATCCTACTCCTCCTATCGGATGTGATCTATGCAGTTGCTTGTTCGCGATTCCCTATTCCAGGTCAGGCAATGAACTCTTCACCCCAGGTAACCCTGAACTTGCCCACGACATTCGAACACTCAATATAGGGGCTGTTTTAGGGTTACATTCCTGGGGAGTGCACCAATGAAAATACGCTGCTGTAGCCGGCCTTCGCTAGCGACCTTACATTTCCTAAGCAGAAAACCGACCTAAACCGACCTCCTTGAATATTCATAAGCAGAACTTGTTCGATTCTCCACCGATCCTCTTTGGAAGGAGCTAAGATAGGTGAATTTACTAGAATTTATTATATTTGTACGCATTCTATTTGTCCGAAATTTTATATGAAACCCTTCCGGTTTTGCGAAAGTCTCAATTACAAAATCACCATCTTAGACATTATTATTTAGGAAAACATTGCGTTCCATATAATAGGTAGGTGTAAATAGAATTTATTTTAAAAACAATTTTATTCGAAAAATACACATTTTGCTTATTAATATTTATTTTGGTTGTGGTTTATTATCCCACGTAAATTTTAAACAATTTATGAGAGGGAATAGAATAAAAAAATCTATCTGTCCCAGCCAGGATCTCCTGCTTTCCGGGCCGGCGTACTTAACCATTGCACCACCAGGAGAGCTAGATAACTTATTAAATTTCCAACACACTAGCGATTTTTTATTCTTTTCCCACGCATTAATTGTTTAAAATTTACGTGGGNATATATATGTATATATTCAGTATTGAACAGTAAAAATACTATAGGATGTGGAAAATGATATTTCGTACCTATTGTATTCTTCACCAACTTTTACATAACTCAAATGCTTACTATTTTTTTGACATTGCCAAATTTTCAATTTGAGACGGTGGAGTACCTTTGGTCGAGCACAAGATCATTTCAGAAGGAGTCGGACGACAACTGCCCTCTAAATATATTCTCTTTGCTATTTCCCTGTAGTTATGTATAAAACTATTGCAATCCTTCATGTACCACTGTTATTAGGTACACTACGAGAAGTGCCTTTTGGGCATGATTACCACGAAATCGGAAATGGGTAAGGGAACGCCCGCTTACCACTTTATTTGTCTAGTAGCTTTCGGTATCCTTCATCATCATCATCAGAGCTGATACCCAGCTGTTACAATGAACACATCTCGAGAGGGCACTTTCGACTCTACAAGTCGAGATTGTCTGGACCATCGATACAGAAACTTACTTAGCAATTGAAGAGCCTTATTAATGCGAGAAGTGGGTGACGTATCTCCTCCGTAGTTAAAAGTAGTTTTACTTATAATCCTAATGAAATATTAGATTGAAAAAAATATCTTTTCTGTGAATGGTCAAGAACACATCACTGTAGGAACCCACTTCCTGGGTAATAACATCCCCACGGATTGCCTGAAACACCAAATTTTAAAGGGGGCTGCAATCGAACATAATTTTTAATAAAACTAGAATTACAAATTCTGTGGATGGGTCGAGTCTTATGAGCGGGGGTTAATCTGAAACCCGAAATTCCATTTAGAAATTCCTTTAATTCCTTCATTTAAAGTAACATTAAGAACAATCAATATATATATATACNGTCGTACTTATGTTTATGTGTGCGTGCATGTGCAAATACAAAATAATAATATAATAAGTGGGTGCCTTAACGTCTGAACCAGTCTTACTCCATTAAGAACTTCATTCGATATGTCTCAAAGGCAAAATACATAAAATTTCACAATTTAAGAGCAATTCTAGAGCTTGTATCTTAAGCGCTGCGCTAAAATTCTTACTAAAAGTATTATTGAACAATAGTGTCACCGTTACTCTCAAGAGAGTAATTAACTGCAATTTTTTTTCACCAAATGCAGACAGCGCCATTAAGTCAAAAGAATAGATTTAGACAAGTCAAGGACGTTGCAGGTTCTAGCAAAATTTTTTAAAAGACAGTCAAGTAGGAGATTTATTTTAAATTTAAATTAATCCTGGTTTAACTTCAATTTTCGAGTTATTAATGGACTTAAGCTACGGTTTGTATAAAGAAACTTGAATATCAAATTTTATGATTGCATTTTAGGAATAAGCACTCTCTCCATTTCTAGATTAGCCATATTAAAAACTAACTTTTTACGAAAGTTCTAAACAATTTAAGTAATACTTTTGTTGCTGAATATATTTTCCTGATAGTATTATTAGAAAATAGACCTAGGACTGTGAGTCGCTCTCGACTTGGCGCTGGTTTTTATAGCTCCTGGAAATCTTCAGAAGAAGTTTTATTCGTGGCAGCCACTTCTCGTTCTCATTCGTCCAGCCGAGGTACGCCTTCTGCTGAGTATTACAACAAGTAAACTATTGTACTTCTACAACGAAATGAGTTGTACATCTTTTCCAAAGGTATTTGCTGGTACTTCTCTGGCGAACAGCACAATCAACGCACTCTCGCACACACATGGTAACACAGACTTGCACAGGGAACATTTTCAAAAATTTTCAANCCCCTGAAACTCTAGAACTGGTCTCATCATTTACACTCATTGTCTTCTCCAGCTCTCCAGCTTGTTAGAGGTCGAAGAGGCATTGGATTTCGTTTCGATGCAGAAGTTTTAGACTGAACTTGTATGTGAAGATTGACGAGGTTAATCGGGTTTCGTGACTCGAAATGTCGCGTTTTGAGAGATCCCATCTGTCAATGAACTCCCCAGATCGGGAATTAGCAAGGAAAGTTCGAAGAGTAGAAGTGCGACCGTTTTTGAAATTTTGGAATTCCGCTATTTATAGATTTTTGAATCTTAAAATGCACCCCGTTTAATTTTAGCTGCGACGTGGTGCACCATTACTTTACCAGTGAACCCATTAATCATTTTCATGAGCACCATTAACCCCCGGGTAGCCGTAACCGCCATTCTTTTAAATAAACACCCTTCTCCTTTTGGAGTAGTTGTAAAACTAAAATGTAGCACATGCTAATGCGGATTTACTACCTACGGCGATGGCCGTTCGGAGCGGAATCCCTTTATTGGACAGCTAGGCGAGTTATAAAAGGGGCAGTAACTCAAACTGCTTTAAAGAGCTGTTTCGCTCGGTTCACCAGAATGCAGTTCTCCGAGTCCCGGAACTGGTTCTTTAAGAACTTTACTGTACCTCGGCTGTACTGAACCAACAGATCCCTCAACCTCATCCTCATGTGATCAGTCTTCTTCTCATGAGATCATAAAGTTTTGCTTTTTTTTGCTCCTTTATTCTTAACTTACCCAAGTTTATTATATAGTTCTCTTGGGTGTAACAATTTATTTTAATTTTTATATAACTTGGTGTCTAACCATAATTAAGGTATAATACTATTTTGAACGGTAAATCTATTGTTAATCAGCTAAGTGGCTTGAAATAAACATTTTTTTTTTCCTAATGTCTTTAAGTTTACTTTTTATTACTGAGTTTAATATTTTCTTCTTTATTGTCCATATTAACCATAGATTTAGAGAATATTCCCAAGAATTACAAGATCCAGAGTCTCCTAGAAATCATCTGATATTTTTCAGATTTCAACAAGAAATGCAGAGGAATCCTGAAAAAAAAATCTTACTATCACAGCCGGGAATGGAACCCGAGTCTCCTACTTTCTGGGTAGGCAGCATGACCTCTGCACCACCGAGGTAGCTCCGATAATCTCTCTAATTCAGATTGCCTACCCGGAAAGTTGGAGACCCGGGTTCGTGTCCCGGCCGAGGTAGTAAGATTTTTTCCTGGCTTCCTGTGCATTTCTCGTAGATAATTTAATGTGGGATTACGTACCACAATTGATTCAGTTGTTAAATTTATTTTTCGAACTAAGAAAGAATTACTAAATGAAGCAATGGTCGGAAACTTCTCTTAGCTTGCAGGATTGGTGGGTGTGAAAGAGGATTCTTTCAATCTGAGGCCATGTCTGAGGCTATCATATCCTGGAATAAGATACAATCCCCCCCTCCCCCCACAAACAGCCTAAATCTGAGGGCGGGTGGGCCGATAGCTGACTCACTGACACCCAGGACTATCATGACGTGTGAATTCCACGGAGCCAAGCGTGTGGGTTCACAATGGCTGGATAGTGTATCGCAAGGTGCGAGGTAGCTCATTTATATATGTATGTATTAGGAATTAAAGATGTCCACTTATTGAGAAAGATTAACATTTCTCAAAAAACCGATGAGTTAACGAATCTCATTAAGATTATTAACGTAAGTAATCTTATTAATGTAAGCAATAGATATGCTTACCCATATCTCACAGTGGCTGGGCTAATGTCTTAAGCCTGGTCTAATTATAAACGTAAATTTGAATTTGTAAATTTGAAACATCGCATCACTGTTACAAATTACAATGTATTTACTTAATATATTCTGTGAGTGTCTAAAACCGTTCCTTTTTCAGTAACTTTGTATGTAGCGAAGAAATTTTTGGACAAGCAATGCCTTTTAGGTATTTTGTGAATTTACAGACATATTTCTCCCAATAGTAATAATAGCTGATTGCTGATATGTGAAAAATAAATTTAAAAAAATGTTGATACGGCTCTTGAAAATTCATTTAATTTAGACAGCAAGCTTGACATATTTTTCTTCTGTCCGATACTGGAAAAGGGGTATTTCAACAATTTGAGTATCTAAAAAGTCAAAATGGACCCCTTTCTCTCAAGCCTTTATCTGTATTAATGCAAATATGATTGTCTTTTGACACGATAGAATTCATAGTTGTTATTCGCCAAGTTTTCTTCCAAGTGTCAAATATTAGGCCTAGATTCTGGAGGGAATAGTGCATTTGACGGGTATGAATATATTGCGTGGATTTATTTATTTGGTATTTTTCGTCTTTCATTTTCGTTTGTGAAGAGATCATTTCAACATATGCCCGTGAAGTGTACAATGATATCTGTCGGATAAGGGTTTGGGATATTGGACGTGCGGTGTGGGAGCTGGTCCCCAACACAGACCCCTCCCCCCCACACACACACAAGCGCAGGAAATGTCGGCCACACGCACACAGACACACGCAAAGAGAGGGGGTAGACAGTGAGAGAGGACCTGGAAGTGACACATCCATCTCGGACTATCTCATATCCTGGCCTGTATCAGTGACCGGCCTCCCTTGCATATCTTTCCACCGATCCCACTTTGCCCACGAGCCAACCAACATCTGAGCTGTACAATGAGGACGCCATGTGGTTCGTGGTAGATATCAGTATCGGGGATTCATAGGTCAGGGTTTCAGCCGGGATCAGCAAAATAAACTACCCCAAAATTGTCGGGTAATTATTTTATTATTGTCGACATTTTGGACTCAACTTGTAAGTCATCATCAGGGCGATAGTGATGTCTGGAGAGATCTCCGAGGGAGGTTTATGGTCACATCTCAGAGAGGGAAGTGTACACAGAGTGCGGACACTTCCTGTCCCCATAGTTCTGCAGTCTTAGATGTGACCATAAACCTCCCTCGGAGAGCCCTCTCCAGACCCCACTATCGTCCTGATGTTACAAGTTAAGTCGAAACGTCAAATTAAGTCAAACTTACTCTAACTAATTTCTCCAGCGTAGATATATCAGTAATCGAAAAGCAGACATATCGGATAACTTATCCGACCCTAAAAAAGAGGTACTTATCTAACTCTTTGACACAATATCCAGGTGTGAATGTGGTGATACTCGCTCCTACCCAGATACCCTCATTGAGCTTAGAGGGGCTTACATAAGTGATAAGTTACCATCTCTGTAGACGAAAAGATCTCGTGACAGGGCCGTCGTATTGTCCCCTACATCAGTGCTCACCCTTTGTAGGGAGTAATACTTCAACCTCCGCCGATACGCCAGAGTCCTCATTACAAGCCTAGAGAGTATTTCCTGTACTGAGGAAGACAACCAGGTTTATTGTTAAACCGGGAATCAAAAATAGGCACTTTCGCAGTCAAGCAGACTATTTACTAGAAACACATACATGCACACACATAAAGTGTAAAGTGTTAGTTATGTGTTTTATTTTATTATTCCCATGTATTTTACTTTCAAATAAAAAAAAAGTCAAATAAGTATGAATACAATTCATATATATATATATATGGTAAATATGAACAGATGGGATAAGGAGTGGAGTGGTGAACACACAAAAAGNGAGTTCCCTTGAGTCCGTAATAGAGGATCCGTTCGGATCTCACAATCCCGTCCTCATGGCCTGTCCTCAGCCATGGATGTTTAGAATGGGGTGGCAACCTGAAGATAGCCCCTTCTTCCATGACCCTAAGTGGTTGAAAGGGAGGCTGACACTTATCAAAAAAACAAAAAACAACAAAAAAAAAAAACAGTTCAGAGTCGCTAGGAGCCTGGAGGTTGATGGTTAGCGAAGTGGAACTTAGCTGATGGATGTCCAGGTTGTGCGATGGCGCCGATGACATTCCATAATCTGTCGGTATCCGCCAATTGCCATGGATGATAGATACCAGTGAAGTATCAGAGGTACGACCACTACGACGCTTAGTGGAGTGGGGGGATTGCCTGAAATGTCAAGATCTAGTACAAATAGTCTTCTCGTTTATATGTTTTTAAAGAATTTATTTTATTTCATTTATATTTTAAATATTTAGTTTAGAGCAATGAAACTGAACACGGATTTCTTTATTGATAAAATATACGTTTTAAAAGTGTAGAGAATTACCTGAGGATCAACTACATTGAACATACATAAGGCCACTTATGGTATTGAGGGAGTGCCGTTTGAGAGGTAACCATCGGGTTATCTTAGGACGGGGCTCGAACCAGCACCGTGAAAATGGAGAGTTTCGGATGGCCTACTTTTCAGTTGATACTCTTTATTTATCATTCTGAGGTCATACTTGAGTTCAGTTCTTGAGAAATAAACTTTAAACTAAAATCAAGAGTTTGAATTCGATAAATTTAGAGAATGCGCGCGCTCCGGGCTCATGCACTCGAGGAATTCCGGTAAAGCCCCATCTTTGTGGAACAAGGCGCTTTTGCTTCGACTACCCCTCAAAGAGCCGAGAGGGAAGGTTGAGTGAGAGAATTCGTGCGTTAGGGAAATAATCTGCGACGGAACTCAAATTTCCCCAGCACGTTAGGGATTTCAGTCCGTCCGTCCCGAGGGGTACTTAAACCTATTCGAAGGGCTTACGTTGTATGGAATTTTAAAAAATGTCTTCTATTCATAACCGTTTCTACATGAAATAATACAAATCTGATTCATTTTGTATGCGTTTGTATTTCTCTGCAAATCACAATTATAGAAAACAAATTCTACATTTGAGGTTCTTCCCACACACTGTTTGATATGTTCGTTAAAGGCTGAAATCCTTCTAGTGGAGAGATTTTGAAGTTGATTAAAATGTATTCTTATATAAGCAAAGTAATATAATTTATTAAACTACGTAATATTGTTTTAAATATTGATAATAAATGGCTGTAAGTTTTAAAATGAATACAATTATGAGATACAAATATGCAGATATGTTAAGTACTTTATGAGTGTTATTTTGGAAATTGATTACAACTAAATTAATTAAATAAATATAATTTTTGTGGTATTTAATCCCACGTAAGTTTCAACAATTTTTAGTGCAAGGGAACATAATAAAAAATCTACCTGTCCCAGACAGGACTCGAACCTGGATCTCCTGCTTTCCGGGCCGGTGCATTTACCAATTATGCTACCAGGACTAGTCTGATAAGTTATTAAATTCCCCGCACTAGAGTCAGACTTGTCATGGTAGCATAATTGGTAAATGCACCGGCCCGGAAAGCAGGAGATCCAGGTTCGAGTCCTGGTTGGGACAGGTAGATTTTTTATTCTGTTCCCTTGCACTAAAAATGATTTTATACTCTCAAGGTTTTTGTGAGTGCACTTTATGATGATTGCTCTCTGTAGAAATAGGAACCATCTGAATCTTAATTTAGTTAATTTGTTGTTTTTCTAACAATATTGTCTTTTTCTTTTTTTCAGGTAAGATACGTTGTCTAAAATCTAAAAAGGGACTGCAATCTGCAAGTTATGACTACAATGTAAGTAATATAATTATTGCAAAAATTAATAAAACAAAAGTAGAATATAATGTAGAATATTGACAAGCATTAAAAAATCACTAATTTATTTTAGTATATGAAACAATAAAGTTCCAATTCTTAGCAGTGTATATATTTTGAGAGATAATGTATTTGTAGCTTTAATAATATTATATAGCATACATTATAAAATGGATAGTAATTTGAAATGCACAATTTATTTTTCCCTATTGAAAATATTCATAGCTATGAACTATTAGGGTCAGATTGGTATGATATCTAGTGATAAAAAAAGTGCACAAACACACATATATATAGAAACTATATATGGACTGTATAACTTTATATGGAGTGTATATGGACTTCCTGCTTCCTCCAGCAAACCGTTCTTTTGAATTCTTTAATCGCTAAAATTTGTTTAAAAAAAGTTCGAATTGCAATATTGTCAATATCTCCGTTACCGATACAGATAAGAACAAAACAGTTATTGAAAATAAGATGTGTAGAATATATGTCATAATATAATTGTAATTTGAGTTACGGAAACGTTAATATAGTATAAAGTTTTATGGAAGAGATTTATACAATATTCACTTGTTAAGGTTCTGCGTTTCTTACTAGAATGTCAGATTTTTTTTTAATACTTATTAGTAGTTATTTTTTGACACCGTAGAGCCATGGAGAATATCTTCTCCAGACATCCTGAAATTCCTCAGATTCGCCTACTGCGAAGAACACTGTCGCTTGTGTGTCCTGGGTCTATTTCCAAAATNATAATTTCAGATGATTGAAGCATTGAAGATTTGTCAATTTCTTTAATAATGTCTGAAAATTCGGTTTTTAATATTTGATTTTATATTACATTAATTGAGATAGTTAATAGGTGATATCGTTCGATTGATAGAGTGAGGGGTTTAGTGGAGAATTCGTTACTAATAATGTTACAAAAACGTCAAAGAGTGTAATACTTAAAAAGGTGTAACTTTCGAACATTTATATGCTATTAAAGTTTTACGTAAACCTTATATAAGGCATTATATTAAGGAAAATATTTAAGATTGTAACTTAAAGGGTTGAGCGGCTCCTCCCCCCCTCTTTTTTTTTTAAAGTATAGAAAACAAATTTTGTATTTAAGCTTTCTATCTAGCAAAGTATAAAATATAACTAAAATTATATTTTGCTGGTTAGG
The DNA here is from genome assembly GCA_000696205.2 of Oncopeltus fasciatus. Classification (NCBI taxonomy): domain Eukaryota; kingdom Metazoa; phylum Arthropoda; class Insecta; order Hemiptera; family Lygaeidae; genus Oncopeltus; species Oncopeltus fasciatus. The sequence continues at coordinate 649,523 of KZ807087.1, forward strand.
GGGAAAGGTGGCTCGAGGAGGATCCAAATTTATATATCTTCGTTATATTTAATGTCACAAATAAGTGCGAATTTTATAAGTGAAAAATTTAATCAAATGGAGAGTTTTTTGACCGAGGATACTATTATTATTAGATGTTTTTTTGTTGGGGTTCCGTCAAGGTAGATCCAAAAAAATACAAATTTTAAAAATGTGTATTTTTTAAATTATCTGCCCACTTTTTCGATTTATATTGTAAGCCCTCTTCAGGACTATCATGAAGGCGAGCTGGGAACGTCGTGTCCCTAAAAACACATTTTCATGACTGATATCTCTGAAGATGGCTTACAATGTAAGCCGAAACGTTGGCAGATAATTTATAAAAATCACATTTTTAAAAATTTTTTTTGGATCTACTTTAACCGATTCCAACAAAAATCATCTAATGAAAAATATGATTTTTCTACTTTTAAATTCGATGCTATTTAAACGAAAAACACTTAATGTATATAATATTTAATAATGTAACTACGAAGGTTGAGCTCCCCCCCAACCATTCTTCAGCACTTGAACCATCTTTCGTGTTCTTATCTCTTTCACTCATTTTTCTCATCGGCTTGTGACATTAAATTACTCATTTATTTCTACTTCAATTACAAATTTAACTCGGGAAATATGCTCATTTTAGACAGCTCTTGCGTGAGGTTTCTTATAGATTTTACTTTTCTGGTAAGAATAAAATAAGTTTCGTATTTTTAAAGTTGAATTGCAGTTGAAAATTTAGAGTTCACTATCTGTAGTAGGAGCCCATGTACAAGAGCTATAGTTAGATTATTATGTTTACTTTTTTTAAATTTACATATTTTTATTATTTCATTTATATTTTTTGTAGAAGAGTTTAACCTAGAAAATATAGCGCCCACCTCCCCTCCATCATTCTCTCGCCACCTTGAGTCAGCTATAGCTCCAGTTATTCGGTTAATGTATTGAATGTATCCGTTTAATTTTTCGATAAGTTAATACTTCCAGAGGTAGCTCACACTTATAGTTATATTTAGCATAGTGGAGGACAAAGGAAGAATGACGATGGACGGCTATTTCATTACCCCCACTCTACAAAATTACTAATTATTCAACTATAATCCTCAAACTCCGAATAAACATGCAATTTAAAATTTGCAGACTAATTGCAACATTTTCCGAACAAACTCCTAAAACTCTTTCTGGTAATTTTAGCGTTTGTCTTCTCCGCATGGGATAATGTAGTGGTAATTGTCCCAGAGCAATTCATACTTCCTCACTCACTTCAGATAAACTTTATTAACAGTTATCTTATTTTTTAAGTAAATAAAGTTGGCTACTTAAAGAGTTATAATTCTCTAACAATTGCATTACACATACCATTAAAAAAAAAAAAAAGGAGAAAAATGCCCATGGAGAAAAATATTTAAGAATCAAAGTTCAAATATTACAAGCATCACATGATGAATTTCGTTTCGAAAATGTAATAACTGCCGTCTTTACATGCACCTTAGCAATGACGGGAGCACACAAAGAAGTATATACAATTAATTAATAATAAATATTAATTTTATTGTGGTATTTTAAGTGCAAGGGAAGAGAATAAACAATCTAACACTCCCAGCCAGGACTCGAACTTGGATCTCCTGCTTCTTGGGTCGGTATACTTTCATTACACCACCTGGACAGTCCCTCAATTCCTAATTCCTCTTTCTGGTCTTAGTCATACGGGATGTTGCACCACTGTCAAGGTGACTCCCTGGCCACTCACATCCCTGCCGTTCCCAATGCTCTCCTCCCTCATCAGGTAGGTGTTTCATTCATATTCCCAGGCTTTACGCTTCCCCATTCCCGTGAGGGAGGTGTGGTGGATCCCGCCGGGTTGCATTCCATTCATCCGACGGTTCTTCCCCCGCGTCTGTCTCTGACTCAACTGACTCCGTCTACGTTGTGACGTAACGCCTCTCGACTTTCCTTCCGAGAACTATATACTTGGCGAGGAAATATTTGTGTGCACATTTTCTGTGAAGTTTGTGATTCATGAGTATTTCTCAAGTTTCTAAGTCTTTGTTGAATGAGGGTTTTCTAAGACATGTTAGCTGATCTTGTCAACTATTAAACATGGGGATAAAAAAAAAAAAAAAAAAATGCAGTCGTTATTGAATGTTTTGATCCATTATGGGCATTATTCACTTAGTTACTATGAGGCAACTGTTGAAAAAAAAATATATATGTTTGGGCTTCGGTTCAATAATAATAATTGAACAAAAATAAATACAAGTTAATTTATTACAAAAATAATTACACCTACTAATTATAACATAACCTACTGCAACTACTGCCCTTAATACAAAACAAATGAATAAATAAAAATATAAATTATTTACAGCTAATAAATTAATTACAGTTTAAAAATAAATTTAATATGTATATTTTCAAAGAGGCCTCAAGATAACTTGTTAATCACTGTCACTTATCGCTGTTACCGGCACTGCAGAGGCTACTATCAGCTCAACCTGACATAGAATCTGACTAACTTTATACGGATTCGGAAGGCCGCTGACGAGATTTTATAACTTCGTGGACGGGACGAGAAGGATCTAGAAGAATCTCATCAGGGTTTCTCAGTATCTCTCGGTAGCGGTATCACGTAGGACTGTGCTTGCTGGATAACTAGATACCTTGAGATGATGGGCTTACTGTTCAAGGAAATGTAGCGCAATCTAGTAAGAGATATCCTACTTCATTGAATNATATTAAAAAACAAATTTGACTTTAAGTAATATCACTTTTCACTGGTATGTACAAGTAATGATTCATGTAAATGAAAAATAATTTAAAACATAATTGATTGTAATCTATTTCTATTCTTCCTACGTATAATTCTATACAGAATGTGTTATATATTCTATGTTTATTTTGTTTGTTTAGAGTTTGATAAAGTCTTCTTTAGGTGGTTAAACAATGTTAATGGCTTTTTAACTTTTGTTCATATGTTTTGACTTCACAGTATATTTTTGTATGACGTCATGATTTCTCATTTGCAGTCTTTAGATTACTGAGGAATTTTGACGGCTTTTCCTGTTCTGAACAATTTGTATTGCTTTTCCACTTCTATGCAGTCGTCAACAGATAAATATGCTTTCTTTCTATGCTTTCTATTAGTCCATTAGGATGAGGTCGACAGGATATTCATGGAATGCTTTTGTATTTAGTCTCAGTTAATGATACTTAAATAGCTCAAGCAGATGTTTGTTTGGTTCAGATTGAACAGAAATGAAATTATAATTTTGATTTTATGAGTCAAAAAGAACACCGAAGAAAAAACTTCATGTTGTCAGACTCTTGATTGGTCGGGAAGCAGATGGTGGGCTCAACTCTGTCACTTATATTTTTAATTAAAAATAAATAAAATTTTTAAATTATANAAATTTTAATTCTGTGTGGGAAATATTAATTCGATCTATCGGACGTAATATTGATATTAGAATAGAGACACTCAACACAGATTTGTTTGATACAAGATAATGATGGTGATAAAAGATACATTATATAAGTGTTGGGGATTACATAACAAGGAAAGTTTAAATACAAATATTTACTAACTACGATACTGTGGAATTCACTTAGCCTACGTAGGTCGTGCATGAAGGATTTTTCCTTCAGGAAGGAAATGTAATTTGTTTTTAAGATATTTGTTCTTGCTCCTTGTTGGCACCTCATCAGACAACTTGACAACTTTAGCAAGCCCCCTGTCACTGGACTCTGGAGGTAGTAGCAGGAGTGGATAAGACACAAACACACCCACCCACACTAGTTGGACTGGGTGCCCCACTGTGGGCGAGGCACTGACTCCTCGACTCCCACATCTTGGACTCTGTCCTACCTACCGCGGCGCCCCACCAAAGCCTCTTCCGAGAAGATCTTTGGCACGGACATCACACGGCTACCTCCCCTAAGGCACTATCAGCTGTGCAGTATTTCCGGGGCACCCTCCTGGCCAGATATACCCTTCAGCGGAAAGGGTCAACCTCATCTCTTCTATTTCCGTCTGGCTTTATACCTTGACTTCACTATACAGTATGCCTTTGTGGCACAAATGGTACGAAAGTTCTCTCGCGATTGACTCTTCTGTTTTGTGTCGTCTCGAATACATCAGGAGCTGCTTTCAGAGTGATGGGGGTCTCGAATCTCTTACTAACATCCCCATATAAAGTTTGACATTCAACCAGTTAGTTACCTCCAAAATAATATAGAGTATTTAACAGGTCCTCATATTTTTAAATATTTAAACTAAATTTGGCCAAAGCATTGGAAAAATGCTTTTGTAAGGAGGAGGTGAATGTAGGGGATTTAGATGAAAACCAGAAATTACAAATTTCAAAAAGTATATCAAATACAGCAGGTGTGAAATGTAATCTTCAAACTTTCCCGCTGTTTAGCTTTTTGAAGAAAAAAAGTGTTTTGAGCAAGATATTTAGGAATATAAATGTGATGACTGTTCGCTTCCTCTTCAATATTTCCCGGTAAGTCTAGAGTCAGCTTACTCTTCTCTATTTCTGCTCAAGCACTCTCCGACTTAGGAGTTGGCCATTTACTCTTATTTACGTCCATCTTTGAAGATTTACTTTACTTTACACCCAGACATTTTCGTTTTTCTTTTGATCTGTGGAAGGATTAGGACCTATAGAGTTTTCACAATAACTAACTCGCAGATGTCACTAATAAAATGGGCTCGAGATTAAAACTCAAATTCAAATGGAGAGTTTTTAATAATGTAGAGATTATTAGTACATGTTTTAAAATATAACATTAGTAGATGTTACTACTACCATATCTACTGTTTTATTAGTAGATGTTTTAAAACATCCTATAATAAAATATAATGAGTCGATGGGAATTTGATTTAGTATTTTAATTTTTCAAGACTTTTCTTAGTAAGGTAGGAAAACTTAATCTTTCCTGCTGAAAAAATTCCTACTAATTAAAGTGGGAGTTTATCGACATCCTAAAATAATATTCAAAATAGAGTATGTATTTTATTGACTGAAATATTTTTTTAATCAATGATACTCAGTTAAAAGTCATTTAGTTTATTTAAAGTTTTTATGATGATGTAGTATTATTTATTTATAAAGATTATTTATGTTCACTCAGCCTTACACAGTCTTCAAAAAAAAAAATCATAACTCATTCTTGAAGAAAGCCCGTCAAAAAAACTTCAGCTTTTTGACACGGTCTAGCCCTGAAGAGATGTTTGTGAAGATTAGTTATAGTTCTTCATAGGAATTCAAAACAATTTCAGAATATAATTATTTAATATCGAAGGAGCTGAGGAATTTTCTTGTTTACACATTTTTAACAAGTAGGTTTTTTATTATATAGCCATCACTAATATCCCGTTACTGGTATTTTGTCGATTCATTTTTAGATAGCTATAGTGAAAAAGAAAAAAAAAGTAGTATCTTCTTTCAAAAATATAAGCCTCAAATTGCAAAGTCTTCTAGAGAATTAAATGTGGAGACCTGTCACAGCTGATGGCTGACAGTATCGGTGATGGATGGACTAGCTAAGAAATACCCCTCACCCCCGACTGCTGCTTTTCATAGCAGCTAGGGGTAGAAATAATGCATTTTCTCCCTTATTTACATTTGCAACATAAGGAGTGGTGATTATTAAATATTGGCTTATCCGCGTTTGTACCACGACTTTTAAGGGAATCAATTCATTCTTTACCGATTCACTTTGCGAGAAGTTATTATTTACATAGCTTCTAAAATTCAAAATTTTCTGTTGATTTAAAATCAAAAATTGTTTCGAGTTAATAAAGATGAAGGCGAAGATGGGTTTATAATGGTTAGTCTTCAATTCATTCGTTATTATTTGTGTTAAAAAAAAATTAATATTTGGATTTTGNTGCAAGGACTCTTTTGTCCACTGCCAACTCGTCACACAGGAAATGTTGACGCCATCTGTCCTATCAGCGCTCCCAGGACGAAGAAGCTACAAAGACAGCGTAGAGGGAAATTCGCCTAATGCACGCTAGTCCCTCTTGCAAGGACTCTTTTGTCCACTGCCAACTCGTCACACAGGAAATGTTGACGCCATCTGTCCTATCAGCGCTCCCAGGACGAAGAAGCTACAAAGACAGCGTAGAGGGAAATTCGCCTAATGCACGCTAGTCCCTCTTGCAAGGACTCTTTTGTCCACTGCCAACTCGTCACACAGGAAATGTTGACGCCATCTGTCCTATCAGCGCTCCCAGGACGAAGAAGCTACAAAGACAGCGTAGAGGGAAATTCGCCTAATGCACGCTAGTCCCTCTTGCAAGGACTCTTTTGTCCACTGCCAACTCGTCACACAGGAAATGTTGACGCCATCTGTCCTATCAGCGCTCCCAGGACGAAGAAGCTACAAAGACAGCGTAGAGGGAAATTCGCCTAATGCACGCTAGTCCCTCTTGCAAGGACTCTGTTGTCCACTGCCTACTCGTCACACAGGAAATGTTGACGCCATCTGTCCTATCAGCGCTCCCAGGACGAAGAAGCTACAAAGACAGCGTAGAGGGAAATTCGCCTAATGCACGCCAGTCCCTCTTGCAAGGACTCTGTTGTCCACTGCCTACTCGTCACACAGGAAATGTTGACGCCATCTGTCCTCTCAGCGCGCCCAGGACGAAGAAGCTACAAAGACAGCGTAGAGGGAAATTCGCCTAATGCACGCTAGTCCCTCTTGCAAGGACTCTGTTGTCCACTGCCTACTCGTCACACTGGAAATGTTGACGCCATCTGTCCACTGCCAACTCGTCACAGGACGAAGAAGCTACAAGCCCAGGATAAGGAAGGCTGAAAAGAAATCCTTCCTGTAGAATACGTAAGTATGACATATGGCATTAGATACGACCTACATATTTCCTGCAGGATCATCTCCCCCATTTCTTTTTCTTTCATAAACATCATTCCTTTAAAAAAAAAAAAAAAATTTAAAAAAAATGAGCAAGGAATAGCATCTCAGGCATTTCAACTATTTGCCACAAATATATAATTCTTTTTTGTTTATCTTATTTTTATTTTCTACGTAACATTAGAAAAAAAATTTTTCCCCTTTTTTCCACATTTTTTTTCCGAAAGAGGGATGCTTTTATCACTTCCTGAAGCTTTTTTTCCCCCCCTGTGTTTCACACTTTCTAGAGAATTTTCACCGCTCTGACAAAAGCCCCATTATAGATCACTGTGATGCTCTGAAGAAAACTATTGTTGGAGTTGAAAGACATTTTGTTATTGTTACCCGAATTACATCGTATTATCTAATTTGGGCAAATATTTTGTCTATTGATTACTCAACAGGACGGAAAAAAAATAATCGAGTTACGTTTAAAGTTATGTGGCTTAATTGTAAGTGAATAGTTTGGATTATTGAAATTTAATCGTGCTTACCGAACCACAAATTATTATGTTGTTAGATAAACATCACAGTCTAGGTTGCATAATGAGCAAAAGAATCAGATGGCCCGTGGAATATAAAAATCATAGAATCCTAAGTTATTATATCTGGAAAGGCTATTTTCCTGGTTACCACCGTGTTCTAGCCATGGCTGATGTAAAGATGTGAAAGGAATCAGAAATACGAGTAGTTATTCTTAGGAAAATTATATAAAATGCCTCACATAAAAAGGATGTAGAGTGCTAACGCAGTACAAGATCCGTAGGCGTATATAAGCACAAACACGGACAGGAGAGAGAGAGTGAGAAGGGGAGTAGTGGGTGGGAGGGGGAGAGAGAGGAGAGAGAAAGAGGGAGGGAGGGAGAGAGGAGAGAGAAAGAGGGAGAGAGAGAGTGACTAGTTGCCCTGATACTAAAATTCTGTGTAGAAGTTGTGAAGGCTTTCGTGTGTGTGTGTCTGTCTATATATATATATAAATATTATATATTTGTTCCAATATTACGTTGAAAAACTTTAGCTTGCCTGAACGTTCAACAAATAAGCATAAATTTAATTTAGTGAACAATATAGCTTGAAATGAAACAGTAATAAATGTTAAAAAAAAAAAAAATGTTTTATTTCTTTAATGAAGAAAAAAATCTTTGACCTCATTATTCGATGTTCTTTTGTTGGGGTTCGGTCATGGTGGACTTTGACCGAAACCCAACAAAAATACATCTAATAATAATATCTACGGCCAGAAAAAGCTCCTCTCCCAAACTCCTCACTGACAAGGAGTCAGTAAAATGTTCCGAAAATTTTGCTTATTGCAATTTATTTCTTTTGTCTTGCGTTAGCGTGTGCGTATGTGTGTGAGTGATATTAAATATAATTATTGAAAGGGGAGTAGTACTTCATAGGAAGCCATAAGTTAATTTTTATTTGCTGTTTATTTTTTGTGGAAGAATGTCTGTAAAATATTTAATATATACATAAATATTATTTTTTTGTGGTATATAATCCCACGTAAATATTAACAATTTTTAGTGCAAGGGAACAGAATAAAAAATCTAACTGTCCAAACCAGGACTCGAATCTGCATCTCCTGCTATCCGGGCCGGTGCTTGACAATGTCAGCTCCTCCGAGCATAAGACGATATATTCGTTGGCCTCGGGGGTTAGACTCTCGACACTAGTGCGGGGAATTTAATAACTTATCAGACTTGTCCCGGTAGCATAAGTGGAAAATGCACCGGCCCGGATANTATGTTCTTGGGGAATAACTCTCCTGGAAAATTGTCATTTGACACATTTCTTTACAGCCATTTATGAACTGATCTATCCTGTGACAAGGACGTACCAGCACAAATAATATTTCATAAATGTTATTTTTATGTGGTATTTAATCCCACGTAAATTTTAACAATTTTTAGTGCAAGGGAAGAGAATAAAAAATCTAACTGTGCGGGGAATTTAATAACTTATCAGACTTGTCCCGGTAGCATAACTGGTAAATGCACCGGCCCGGATAGAAGGAGATCCAGGTTCGTGTCCTGGCTGGAACAGTTAGATTTTTTATTCTGTTCCCTTGAACTAAAAATGATTTAATATATACTTTCTTCGTGGATGCGAACACATCAGATTTTTTTGCAGGCTTATATATTAAGGGATATTTTATATTGAATTGTCTATGGAAAAATACAAGCAACGCATCTATTGTAAAGATCTTCACCTTGGAAACACTTTAACTATTCCCTGTTCAAGATGACATCTAGTGCTTTTCACTTAGAAAAATAATTAAGAATGTAATTTCGAAAGTTGGGTGGGTCTCTCGTTTTAGAGATCCCAGAACAGGAGACTCTCTCTCCATCATCCCCATTGTCTTGAAGAAGGTCTGAAAATTAGGCCGAAACGTTAGAGAAAATAAAAACATATTTTTTTACAATAGTTTTGATATTTTCCTATTCCAAGACAGAATCCCCGACCAATACCACCAGTTTCAAGTTGGATGTGTACCAAGTATCTCCGAATTGATCTCTTCTACTAATTATAGTGTATACTTATGAATTTGACGGTAGCCATAGTGAAAATGCTCGAGATTTGGTTGAATGCGGACGAATGACGGTAAAAAATAGGGTTGTAGTTGGCTAGTGTTGGCAGACCTGCAGGGGTAGTAATAAGGGATGTCTACCGTAACCAGTGGCGAGCCCTGTGGCTAGGAATGCCTACCTGCCCGACCTCAGCCACCTGAACCAGCTACCTCTGCTTCCAGTACCCCAACTTGCTGGGGTTGTCTGCTAGCTTTGCCCCCCCCCCCCCCCCTTCTGTATTTAGGTATTTCTCCTTCCCCTCTCTTTCACGGCGATCTAGACGAAATATGTGTATATCAGAGGAGAGGTTAGTCAGGGACTCCGCCTTGGAAACTGCAGAATTAAACCTGATTTGTAAACAAAACAGTTTTTTTAAATAAATAAAAATGATTTTTAATTGTGGTATTTAATCCCTCGTTAAATTTTATACAAGAAATGCAAGGGTGTAAGAATAAAAAAATCTGACTTACTCTGCCGGGACTCGAACCTGGGTCGCCTGCATTCCGGGCTCAAGCAGGAGACCCGCGTTCGAGTCCCAGCTGAGTTAGTAGGATTTTTTAAAACTCCAATGCATTTCTTGTATAAGTTTTTTTTTCGCCAATGCTTCATGGCCTTCATCAGGACAAATGGATTGATGGGAAGAGAGACACCTGCTCTACGTTAACTGAATCATGACTCATTTACGGATTACTTATTACTTATTACTCGTAGATGTTCACGTAGGCTTCGTCGGTCGTCAGATGTATTTACCATTTAATCTTCCGGGTTGGACCGAGTCAAATTGTTGTTATTTGCCGAGCTTTCGCACATCATGTGATGGCTTCTTCAGGGCTGAAAAGAGAAATTTCTCGGTCCAACCCGGAAGATGAAATGGTAAATTATTACTCGTAGTTACTAGTCATAAAAGCTCGACGGTTACTTAGTCACCTCCAAATCCTATCTATTATTCCAAAACAGTATTATTATGCTCTCTAAATTTTTAAATTAAGGTAACTTAACGAGTCAGAATTTAATAGTTTATAACCAATCCATATTGTACTTGTATTTAGAAATTGTCCGTCACTCATGAGTATAGCAAACTACGAGAGCGCCACTGTATACTAGTTACAAAAATTTTGTCATATCTAGAGTTATAGAGATTTCTCTATTTTGACAACAGCTCCCCTCTCGTCTTCATAATAGCCCTGAAGATGGCTTACAAAGCAAGCCGAAACGTCGCTTTTTAAAATGCACATTTACAATTGTGGTTAACTTTTTGTTAGTTGTTTAATAAACTTTGAGATTTAAAAATTTGTTTTTCTGTTATTATTATTTTTATATTATTTAAATTTCTATATGCAATTTAGCAATTACTTACTGCAATGAAGAAATTATGTTCCTT
>KZ807087.1:662106-675237 GCA_000696205.2 Oncopeltus fasciatus
TATATATATATATAATGAGACCTACGGACCGCCAATTTTTTTTTAAAGCATAATTTCTATAAGTATTGTTATTTTTTTAATTTAAAGCTAATAAAACCATTTATTATTATTGTTACATGGGAGTGAAAATCAGATTAGCCAATTTTTAAGAAAAAGCATACTTATGATACCAATTTGTAAGATTTTTGACACAACTATTCCTTTAATAGCCTGCACAGTTTTGGGCAAAGCTTGTAAATAGAACTATTTCATTCATTCATGGATTCACCTTTTATATTCATGAATGGGATAAAGGCCTTGTAATTACTCTAATGCTATCTAACATGAACTAGATTTTTCTCACCCTGGAATTCTCTCTGCTAAAGACAAGGCCTAATCCTCAAGATGATCACATCATCTTCGGCTTTATTGAGTCCCATTCCTCTTTGTTCGCTATGAATTCGTAATCAGACTTGGTTTCAGCAGAAAGACGAGTAATGCAGCTGATTGTTTCCATCCTCCAGTATTGGGAGGTGAGTGATTGTGATGACGCGAGAGGAATTTTCTCTACTCTGTATTTTACTCTGGCTTAATCACCAGGCCAATACCTCAAAATTTCACTCACGAGAAAAGCAATTGTTCTTCTGACTTTTTAATTTTCCCCTTCCATTTACTCCACGCCTCTGGGAATTTTCTTATTTATCATTTTTCCAAGACCTGGTAAACCTATCCACAGTGCATCGTCCTACCGCCCTATCACTCTTCTTCGTTTACATTATTCTTGAAGAAATGATACCTGTCATGAATTCCTTAAATGTTGAAAAAAAAGTAAAAGTCTTTCCTATCAAGTACCTTTTGTGAGGTTAGGTCAGGTATGAACTTTATGATGTTCTAAATGCTTTTTTTTTTGTGATTATTACTGACCATATTATGAAAATATTTGGCATTCCGAAATTTTACCCCCTAGAAAAAAAAAACAACAAAGAAAAAACCTAAAAATAATGAGCCCCTGAGGCATTCTAAATAAGAAGCAATTTTTTACAAATTGATTTTTACTTTAGGGAGTACATATCGCATTTGAGAATAATGTTATGTAGACGTTTACCGTTATAAAATCAGACAAATTTTCTGTTAGTCGGCATTGTAAGTAACCCAAAGGATTCAAAGTTTCAGACATTTCCAAAGTTTGTTTCATCTGTGATTTGTAAACCAATTGAAAAATTGTAAAATAAATAAAGCCTAACTTTTCTTTTATTGTTAGTTTAATTTTTAAGATATTATTATTATTTGTTTTTTTAAAACAATATTAGTAATTAAACGATTCATTTATAAAGAAATATATTCTCTATTCGATCTTATGGATAAAATCCCTTGAAGATTTCTGGAGATTCATTTCCTGTGTGTCCCTATGTCTCGGAACCCTCTCAGAGGGAGCCACTTAAAATGCTGTCCGCACTGGGAGAGGGAGAGATGATGCTGTAGGTGGAAGGTCAGAATTATGCAGGTCTTGTGGACTGATTTAGCCTCCGGCTTCCTAATCATACTCCTCAGCCTCCGCAAGCGTCAGTCGGATGTAAATGAACACATTCAGCAGAAATAACATTGACCTAACCTTTCGTGACAAGGTAGGCTTTTCCTACTTTTTCTGTTATCCAAAGGGAATGGACTACGAAGAGTAGAACAAACATTACCTTTCCCCTAAATTGGGCGATCGTTCAATTTGTCTCCAATCGATGGATTGTATTCAAGACCTGGATGTAATTTCCTTTCAAAATCGTTAGAGACACTTCAACTTGTCTCAAGGAATATATAGAGGTCGATATAATTAAATTAATAATTTTTGAGGTCCACTGAAATTTATTTACATTATTTATTTAAAAATGTTTAGTGCAAGGGAACAGAATAAAAAATCTCCATTCTTCCATTTATGCTACCGAGACAAGTCTGATAAGTTATTAAATGCACCGGTCCGGATAGCAGGAGATCCATGTTCGAGTCCTGGCTGGGACAGTTAGATTTTTTATTCTGTTCCCTTGCACTAAACATTGTTAAAATTTACGTGGGATTAAATACCACAAAAAAGTAATATTTATAAAATTTATCTACTTTTTTTATTAAAGAATACATGTGTGTATATCTTTTTAACACTAACTTGGATCTTGTTGAAGTTAGAGGTATATGGAGAATAACTACTGGCTGTAGGACACGGGAAGAGACAAAAAATGGCCCTTAGCTATAAATATTTGTTTTTGGTTCTGTTATATTACATTTTAGGTTAGCATTTATGTTGTGAGAGTTTGTTAAATATTTTCTAGTTTAAATAAGAAAATTGTCAGTTTGTTTGGTTACTCAAAAGTATTTTTATTTCGAATCTATTGCACGAATTCGAACGATTTCTTCTGGGAAAAAAAAGCTTAAGTCACCGTCTTACAGAGGTTTTAAACTGCATAATTGACAATTCCCTACATTACTTCTTCAAGTAAGTCAAGTCATATTTTTTTCCCCATTGTTGACCAGTGACGTTGATTGCCCTTAAAGTTCAGAACAACAACAGATAATTTTGTTGTATTGTACTTTGTAGATCTTTCTCTACCTCCCCTCTTTCTTCGTGATGATCTGCACCATATTGTCACACAGTGCACTCAGTGCACTTAGTTAAACAACAATAACAGTGAACAGTTGGTTTCCCTGAGGGAATCCCTTTGCAACCCTTCCTTCTGTCCAGGATCGCTCAGTACTGATCACCAATCATCCTCCCTTTTTCAGCCGATTATCATGCTTTGTATGTAATCCTTTTCTTTTTATTTGTGCTTACTGAATTCATATACTCCTGTCCAAGCTAATATGGGATTCGTTGTGACATAGGTGGCGCTAGATGTAAGGAACAGGTGAATCACCATAATAAATCATTTTGCCGGAGGGATGATGAATGACTGAAAGTCTGGAAATCCAGGAGAGTTCTGTCCTACAGGACACTGAGCTCATTATTCAGCTTCCCAGGGAATTATATGTGTGTTTCAGCAGAATTATTTCTTCTATGCCATTGAGCTCTGGAGAGTAACTTGAAGTCATCTTACCATATTTCTTTAGCAGTTTGTTATCATTAGTTCCAAGAAAAATATTTTATACAGTAACTGAGTAGCTTTGATAATTCCTCAGCATCATTTGAAACACGCACCATTTTAATGGACTCTACTACTTTGATTCTATGAATATTTGAAGATTTTTTTTTTCTTATTTTTTTTTTTTAGAAATCCTTTAATGTTTTTTAAAAGAAAAATAAATTTAAAAATCACTAACTAAAAAAGATTATTCTTTTAACCTTTTCAAGCCTGATTCCTTGAGAGATATTTCTATTTACTAATAAATAATTATATTAATTGTGGTATGTACTCCCACGATTAATTTTATACAAGGAATTCAAAGGGAGCCTTTGCATTCCTTGTATGGACTAATAAAGTTTTGTTTAGTTTCTTTTTGATTAAAGCGTACAGATTAAATACTGCGCACATCGCGTATTGTTAACAGTGTAGTAACACGATGGAAGTTCAGGGAGGAGTAGCAAGTTGAAAGTCTCCTCGTGTGCACAAGAGATCAAGACGGCCTTGGAACCAGGTCCGATAGTGTCGTCTTGGGAATCGCCGACATATCAGGCTGTCCTGGTGATTTAGTGTCTCGCGTGGAAAGCCGGGCTTTGTGCCACCATAAAGGAAGGGGGACCATGTCCCCCCCCCCAAGCCCGGAGTTTTCCTCGCGAGAACAATACAAGAATCGATATCTCATTAGGTGTGAGCTACTATGATCAATGATCTACTTCCGCACCTGACCCCATGAATGAGGCATTTTTGACTCCTCCATGGCGGAAATAGGGCTCTGTGTCACATCAATCTCACCCTGAGCTCACAATAGGATTCCATTAATTATTTCTGACATTTCTTCCAATTGGCTAAATTCGTATGCTGTTTCTAAGAAGTAATTTCTTCCTGCCCAGTAGAAAATGTCCCGAATCAAGATTTCAACAAATCTTTACTTATAATTCATAGGAGATTCCAAAAATGTGGTCTGCTTAAAATTTTATGCATATATATATAGTACTAATCCAAATTCAGCATTTAAGATTTTTTCAGCATTTTAACCGACGGTTATGTTCGCTCACATCTGAAGTCGGTCTAGCACTTAGATTGGTCGATCAAAATTTAATACCTTAATATTATTATTAGATGATTTTAGTTGGGGTTCGGTCAAGGTAGATCCAAAAGGACAGGATGACCTCTGTCGTCTTCATGATAGGCAGCCCTGAAGATGGTGGTGGTTTCCGAGTCAAAGCGGGATTGAGGGCAATGAAAAAGCTGATGAAGTTGATAAGTGTGTCAGTCTTCAAGGAAGTGACTAAAATAACTTTAAGGTGGAATATGTCACATCTAATATCTAAAGGAATTGACACACAAAATGAAATGATAACAAATATTTTATTTGGTTGTGGTTTTTTATCCCACGTAAATTTTAAACAATTAATGAGAGGGAATAGAATAAAAAAATCTATCTGTCACAGCTGGATCTCCTGCTATCCGGGCCGGCGTGTTAAGCCATTACACCACCAGGACGAACTAGATATCTCATTAAATTCCCTCTACACTAGCGAGAGCCTAACCCACGAAAAAGACGAGAATTTTGTCTTAAACTCGAAGGAGCTGACATTGTCAAGCTACTTGTCGACTCTCGTCATTCACATTATTTAATTTTTCTATTTAAATATTTNGAAAAATAAAAAAAATCCGTCTCACAGATACTGCGTAAACTAAGCATGTTTCCTTAAAGATGGACATAAATAAGAGTCAATAAGGAGATTTAACTTAAAAGCCTGAGAGGCCAATACGCGTCTAAGTAATGACAACTTAGCCTAGCTCTAGACTGACCGGGAGAGTAGAGTGGGGTATGCACTGACTCATCGTATTTGTATTCCGAAATTTCTTCCTTAATGAGCGTTTTTCGTCAAAATTGTATACGTTGGAAAATTGCATTTTACACATTCAATTTCTATAAACGTTTTCGTAAATCCAATAATAACAATTATTAAATCCTTTTCTCTCATTCGATTTCAACCGAAAATCAATAATTTTAATGGTTTACAATGAAAGGCCTAAATACTAATTTTAGTATCTATATTTTGAAAATTAGTGTTCCCACCCGAAATTACTCTTTAAGTATATTTTTAAGGCATATCTGTTTTAGAAAAAATGTTATTGATTATAAATATTGTAAAATTCCATTTTAGATAATATATTTTACTCATTTTTTTAAGCTAATAAAAAAGGTGATTTTAATATTTTAAATTTTGGTTCTCCCCTAAGCCCATCTTTCCCCCTCACCATTTACAACTATTAACGAACTCATCCAACGACTTACTAAACGAAACTCAGTCACCAAACTGGTCTCATTATATACATAGGTATTACATTTAGAATTATTGGGCACTAGAGCGCGTACAGACAATGGCGTGTTTACGTATGTATATTTAATAATATTTTCAGCTTCTCCAAAGAGGGGTCGGTGAAGATCCGTGGAAATTATTCGAAAATGGGAAATTGCTTATATTGTGTTGTTTATTGAAAATATATTGGTATTAAACTGACATTAACATTAGCCCTCATATTGGCTTACAGAGTAATATTAAACGTTTATTTTTATAAAGTAAATATTACTGATTTTTCAAGTGTGTTTTATTTTCTTTAATATTTACTGCCCCAAATAAATATGGATGACCACATGAAAAACAACTGCCTCTAAAAAAGATTCAAAGTACCATATTGTTTTGAAAAAAGGATAGTTGTATAAGTGATAGATTTTTTTTAAAGCTTATAATTTAATAACAGTTTTTTATATAACAGTATTATTTATTTTTGTATGGAATTCAGGAGCCACATTGTTTGTTGACTGTCCTCTGATTTGAGTATACTTTACGAGTTATCCATCTCTAATATTACTCTGAGCAGATGGGAATTGCATTGGCCAAGGTTTTCAGAACACGAAGATCGCCTCTCTCAACCCCAAAACCAGAATAGATCTACGATAGATGTCCCGAGAGGATTTCAGCCCTAAATAATTAGGTCCAGGAGTGGACGCAATTAGTTATGCTTACTTTCCAGTTCGCTCATGCTGTAGGACAGCAGGTTTCAGTAAGATGGCTTCACTATGGCCCCTAAATGTTTCGGGAGAATGGTACCTAAATCAATGTACCTCAAGAGCTTATATAATTGATTGGTCGTCCATTGTTTTCAATCTTCTTGTGCTGGGGGGTAAACAATTCAATTGTTTGTGTTACTACTGAACGATCCCTATACTACAAAATCTGTTTATCTGCCCTGGTGTGTCCTTCTGAAATAAACAAGTAACACGATGGAAGTTCAGGGAGGAGTAGCAAGTTGAAAGTCTCCTCGTGTGCACAAGAGATCAAGACGGCCATGGAACCAGGTCCGATAGTGTCGTCTTGGGAATCGCCGACATATCAGGCTGTCCTGGTGATTTAGTGTCTCGCGTGGAAAGCCGGGCTTTGTACCACCATAAAGGAAGGGGGACCATGTCCCCCCCCCCAAGCCCGGAGTTTTCCTCGCGAGAACAATACAAGAATCGATATCTCATTAGGTGTGAGCTACTATGATCAATGATCTACTTCCGCACCTGANGGGGTAAACAATTCAATTGTTTGTGTTACTACTGAACGATCCCTATACTACAAAATCTGTTTATCTGCCCTGGTGTGTCCTTCTGAAATAAACAACGTTATATAAAGTTTAAATTAATGTCCGCTTTAAAACCTCATTCTAAAATTTTCGAGGTGTTTCTTATTGGCTCCCCTTATTACGGAGAATTTATAAACATATACAGGTTATGAAATTTGTTTAAAAATAATTAAATCATACACATACATTTGTAATACTGTTACCATAATATTTCAGAAATATATTCGTAATTGTATTTAAATAAAGACATAGAACCGGTTGAGTGATATATATATTTACAGTACTGTAATATATATGGTTTTGAATGAAATTGCTTTAATGTGTGTTCGGTATACTAAAGATATCATTGGGATGTTAACGAAAAAATCTTTAAGATTTTTTTCTAAAAAGTAATGCTTCGATGGAAGCATAAATTCCTTCCTTTTTTTTTTTAATGACCACTGTACTTTACGTAAAGTGGGGAAAAAAAATTTGTCACGCAAGAGCTGCGTAATCCAAGCAGATTTCCTATCTTTACTCAAGAATGGACACGAATAAGAGAAAAATACGAATTAATGCATAGATAGCAATATGTGTAAAAAGTGTGACAAGTGAAGTTTCCTCTAGATTCGCCGGGAAGGAGAAGTGGAGGTGGCGTTTTTCGAAAAAATGTTAGACCATAGAGGTTTGAAAATTACATTTCACATTTGTGCTTTGTACTATTTAAAAAAAAACACATTTCATCAAAGGTATTTAAGAATTTATTGAATTCAAATTGAAAGAAAATAATTTTTTAAATTTAGTTTTATCATTGAAAATCCTTAAAGGAACTCATTTTTGGCTTAAATTAAATGAAAAAAAAATGGGGCTAAGTTCGATCTAAAATTTATAATCGCAATCTGTTCGTTGCTATTTTCACTCTAACGACAAAAAAGTTTAAAGAATTTAAAAGGCGACTGAACTGGAGTGAACATACTAAAATCAAACGACAAGAACTCAACAGACGCCACGGACTCTTATACAGCCTTATAAATAGGCGCTCACAGCTCACAATAGAAAACAAACTGACCATCTACAAGACCATAATACGACCAATCTGGACCTACGGTGCAGAACTGTGGGGTGCCGCTAAGCCTTCCAATATCCAACGAATACAATCCTTTCAGTCCAAAATTCTTAGAATAATTGCTAACGCTCCATAT
The DNA here is from genome assembly GCA_000696205.2 of Oncopeltus fasciatus. Lineage (NCBI taxonomy): Eukaryota > Metazoa > Arthropoda > Insecta > Hemiptera > Lygaeidae > Oncopeltus > Oncopeltus fasciatus. Next base: position 670,007 of record KZ807087.1, read on the forward strand.
TATGTGTCCAACTCTACCCTTCATCACGACTTTAATATTCCTTTCGTCCAAGACCTTATCTCCACCCGCTTCAAGCCTTTCCACAGTAAACACCAATTTCTTCCCAATCCCTGTCGTCGGACTCCAATCCTCACAATCCTTCCCGGCGACTAAATCGGGGATGGGCTCGCGACCACCTGGGCCTTAATGCTTAAACTGATTGGGAGTGGGGTCGATGGGGCCCTTCTCCCTTCACAGTGATGTTCACTTATTTATTTTATTGTTATTTATAATTTTTTTAAATTTTTTTCTATTGTAATTTCTTTGTCATCAAGATTTATTAATTAAAAAAAAAACATGTGNAAGGATCAGATTACTCCGAACACTACCCTGTGAAAGCGGGTGTTCCACAGGGCAGTGTGCTTGGACCCATCCTTTTTATCCTTTATACTGCAGACCTACTCATCCTAATACTCGTTTAGCTCTCTTTGCAAATGACAAAGCGATCCTCTACTCCCATCCTGATTCCAAGATCGCTTCTAACATTTTACAAAACCGCCTTGATCTTATTCAACAGTTATGCAACAAATGGAGAGTTAAAATAAAGTCCAAATGCGTACAAGTAAATTTTCAACTAAGAAAAGATTCTCCGGATAATGTTACTATACCTCTCTCTGATTCAGTCCGTTACCTTGGGATCCAGCTTGACTCACGACTCAACTGGAATGAACATACTAAAATCAAACGACAAGAACTCAACAGACGCCACGGACTCTTATACAGCCTTATAAATAGGCGCTCACAGCTCACAATAAAAAAACAAACTTACCATCTACAAGACCATAATACGACCAATCTGGACCTAAGGTGCAGAACTGTGGAGTGCCGCTAAGCCTTCCAATATCCAACGAATACAATCCTGTCACTCCAAAATTCTCAGAATAATTGCTAACGCTCCATAGTATGTGTCCAACTCTACCCTTCATCACGACTTAAATATTCCTTTTGTCAAAGACCTTATCTCCACCCGCTTCAAGCTCTTCCATACCAAACTCCAATTTCATCCCAATCCATATCCCAATTTCAGCCCAATCCCCGTCGTCGGACTCCAATCCTTACAATCCTCCCCAACGACTAAAAGGAAGATGGCCTGTGACCTCCAAGGACTTAATTAGTGACTTCTTCTCCACCTGCTCTACTCTATTCCACAGTAAACTCCCATTCCACACGAATCCATATGCCCAATCACTGTCTTCAGACTCCAATCCTCCCCAACGACAAAAAGGAAGATGACCTATTTTTACGCCGTTCTATGGAAATAGCTGTAGTACACTAACATCTCTGGCTATCTAACTCACTACCTCTCTGTGACTGTCTTTAGCTGACTAATTTCTATTGTTCTCTAACTATCTGTAGCTCATTCTATAGAGAGAGCTAGTGTATACTAATATCTCATGCTATCAAGCTCGTTAAATCTACGAAACTTTCTCTAGCTCACTATTTTATATCGTTCTTTAACTATCTGTAGATCGTTCAAAAAAAGAGCTAAAGTACAGGAAAATCTCTAACTATCCAGCTCACTACAACATGTTAAAAAAAAAAAACTGTGCTGCATTACTTTTTATAAATAAAAATTTTAATTGTGAGTTAGAAAAAGTAATTTTTCTTCTATATTTCTTCTTGTAGAAAAGAAAATCACAGCCTCTCTTTCTCACAAACATACTCACTCACTTGTGGTTTTTCATAACACACAGACACGTGTGGTGTAGAGATTAGCGTGACTCCATGCTAATGGCCCTGGGTTCGAATCCGAGCTCCTCATTCCTTTTCCCTGACAATTAGGTACTAAGTCCCCAAACAGGGTCCTCTCAAGTCGTGGCGAGGTTAGTGTTGGACAGGCGTCGCGCTGTCGTTGCCTCGTTATGAAAAGGGTTCAAGCGCCCATCGGATTAATGAGTTCCATCAGCCTACAGTTAGCAACTCACCTAAAAACCACATTTAGGTTTCTTTAAAAAATCACTCCAAGGTTAGCAGGATAACAGGGCTTATAATCTTGTTTCTGGGTATCCAAATGAGTTTGCGCATATATGTACCAAATCAGACTGTTGAAGATAACTTGAGTCTATAAAACCAAGGGAAAAAATGTGTTTTTACATATATATATATTTATTTATTTACACATATAGGTCCAACCTTGAAGGAGCTGTTATTGATGTTATCTCTTACCTTGGATGATCTGTATCATTTTCTTAACTTTTCATGCCTAAGCTAATCATTTCAACTGAATTGAAATAATCGTTAAGATATTCTTCCAGACTCGGGACAATCAGAGAATCGACTGGTTTTACTTTTCAGAATTAATAATTTTGCCTTTATTTACATACTAAGCTAAATATTTTTCTTTCTTAAAAGTTCTTACAATAGAAGAACCGCCAGCTGACGTGTCATAGCCGAAGAGCTGGGAAGAAGAGTAGGCCAAAACATTTGATTTGACTTTCATTTTGACAGACAACTCGAAGAGGAATATGCCTTCGATAAGCAATTAAGTACAATAGGCTGCGGCCACTCAAACGCAAAATATATTATTAATCAATATATTATCGTAACAGTCGTTAAAAAAATAAGTAATGTAATTTTTTTCTTCTCATATATATTTATCATCAACCATGATGCCAATAAGTATCAGTTAACGGTGTTCTCCTGTCTTCTTTATATCTGTTCTCAATTTTCAATGGATGACGCAGATGTGTCTCTGAAGAATCCTTTTGATCGGTGAAGATTTCTGTTCCAGGACAGGAGGATATATTGTCAATAAAGTTAGCGAAGAGAAGAGGAACTAGGAATGCTTTCGTCGAAGGACCCAACACCAATGTCTGTTGTGGAGAGAATAAAGAATAAATTGTAGACATTATGTCCTGGGAATGAATTCATTTTAATTAAGTATGATACAGAAAAATTGAATTATGGAAAGAATACGTTTGAAAAGAAATTTAATTATGAATTTTGTGGGGAACAAGCAAAAAGCTAATTGACGTTATAGAAATGTTTTGTTTAATTTTGGAATGAGGATTAATAAAAACAAAGGAATTACTTGACGATAGATTACTCAAAAAAATAAGTAATGTAGACTGCTTTTAGACACTGTTACATACCAGGGCATAGAATGAGATGAACATTTTGTAAGTTTCAAAGACTCATAACTGGATAATTTTCGAGCTCCAGTTTTTGTTAGGTGTGTTTGTTGGTTAATTGACATTCAAAAAGATGACGGTAGTAGGGTAGTGGAGTATGATTCATTAAGTTTATATATATCAAATCAAATCTCAGACTGAAATAGGAGGAATATGTTTAACTGTAGCAGACATTTTTTTTTTTTTTTTTNTACTTAAAAAGCTATACCTTCTTTACACACACCGATAAACATATTGAGATATGCTAAAAGGTGTTTTATGTTGAGGAAGAATAATCAGACCTGTGACTTTCTTATTTATACTCTTTTCATGGTTTATCAATTGTAGACTGACGGATTTCATAAATCTGGGGGACTGTTGTCCTTTTCCATAACCAGAGTTACAACAGTCTTTTGCAGGGGGCAATTTGGAATTGATATTGCACAAAAATGACCAGGAGATCCGGAAATCAAACACAAACCTTTAGTTTGAGTGTTCGCATACCATCCACTACACAATAACAACATAAACAAAGCCTTTAAAGGTTGGTTAGATGTTCACGTAGGCTTCGACGGTCGTCAGATGTGTTTACCGTTTCTTCTTCCGGGTTGGACCGTGTCAAATTGTTGTTATTTGCCGAGCTTTCGCACATCATGTGTTTAATTAAATAATTATTTAAACTTAAAAGCTCGGCAAATAACAACAATTTGACACGGTCCAAACCGGAAGAAGAAACGGTAAACACATCTGACGACCGTCGAAGCCTACGTGAACATTTATTTATATTATTTAATTATTGTATCCGTCATAAAATAACAAAATGTTTAGTAAAATAATGTAATAAATAAAGATTTTTGTTAAAATGTAGAAAAGTGAAACTGTAGATTTGTTATGCAAGGGGAGTATGGCTGACCAGAGCCAGCAGGAAGAGGGAATGGCTGAGACGCGGAGTTGGCTGTGAGTGCGGTGAACCTCAAGAGATGTAAACACACACAATAAAACGGAGATAACCTTACTTGGGGAGGTGTTTGTGGAGGTGGCGTCCATTGACAAGCTATTGACACTTCTAATCCCTTCTGTACCTTCCCGAGCAAACAGGTCGCGCCTCCACGCGCTAGGAGTCTTCGAGTCTTGTTGTATGCGCCGACTTTGGTGATCTGTTTACTCTGGAATCTCTTTGGGAGGACAGCCATGTCCCTCTCTCCAGCGAGCTTTTGTAGTCTGCCCTTTATGTAAGGGTCATTCATGATTTGTCCTACAGGTGTTAAGCTCTACACTAAGTGGTACTTACAAAATGGAACGTGCCACTCCTTAACCTGCCTTCATTCCTATTACTCCGGGAGTAGCTGTGGGCAATCCTTTTTCTCGTCCGCATGGTAATATCCTACGCCTTTACCCTTCATGGCGATCCCTTACAATCCTCCCCAACGACTAAAAGGAAGATGGCCTGTGACCTCCAAGGACTTAATTAGTGACTTCTTCTCCACCTGCTCTACTCTATTCCACAGTAAACTCCCATTCCACACGAATCCATATGCCCAATCACTGTCTTCAGACTCCAATCCTCCCCAACGACAAAAAGGAAGATGACCTTTGACCTCCTGGGACTTAATGCCTTAATGTTCTTGGAGTACGGTCAATATGTCCTTTCGTTCTGCTTAATGATCCTCATTTATTTTTTTTTCTGTATTTATGAATTAAATATGTATTCATTTACTTTTATATTGACATCAATTAGAAAAATGTTTTATTTTAAATAGAATGCAATTAACAAAGATCTTTTTTTAATAATAATTGAAAAATAGATCTTTATTAATTGCATTTTGTTTAAAATAAAACCATTTATTAAAAGTATGAGCAGTCCAATCATACTATTCATTAATTCAAATTCAATAATTAATTTACTTAAATGAGATTTCAAAAAAAAATTTGTAAAATATAAATACTGGAATATCACTTTTTACTCCTTCAGTGTTATATTAGTGTTTTACAAACCCACCGGAGATTGGGGGGGTGGGGCTTTGGCCGTCTCTTGGACAGGGAACTTGACTCAACAAACCTTACAATAAGACTGGTATCATA
>KZ807088.1:14311-25569 GCA_000696205.2 Oncopeltus fasciatus
TTAGAAAGTTTAGTTTTTAAACATAAAATAACTTATATAGCTATATAATAATAAAAAAATATGATATATAATAAATAAAAGAAATGTTTAATCAAATATAGTCTTAATGTTATCTTACTAATCTAGCATATCAAATGTACATAAAGATTGAATAAATATATCACAAATATACGCAACAAAGAGATTAATATTGTTTTGAGTGTCTTAAAATATAAAATTAAATGGAAGCATACAGCTTTAATTCTCTAATTAATATATAAATTAAAATAGTATTTAATTTTTATACGAACAAAATAAAAAGTTGAGCAAACAATCAATTTTTACAAAAGTTATATCTCAGTTTTGCAAGCAGCTTTTATTCAGCAATATAGGGATGTGTAAAATCACTGTTTTCAATGATTAATTATATGTTTTGTGAACCAAAACTGGTGCAACTAAAGATTAGGCCAACTGCAATATTGATTAACAAAGAGTACAGCAAAGGTTTTGCAATGTGATTCAACAGAAAGGCCCAGGTTTTTCCAAGTATACAAGCGTTCGTCGTAGCCGCCATGAACGTGTCTCTGGGGTCAGTCGTACATATGGAGTGACAGATCAACATCTGTTTTTCATTACTGATTTTAGTTGTGATATTTAAATCCCACGTTAATTTTATACAATAAATGCAAGGGAATAGAATAAAGAAAATTGTCCCAGCTGAGGTAGTAAGATTTTTTTAATCCTATTCCCTTGCATTTCTTGTACAATCATCAGTTTTTTACTGTGACACCTTGGTCAGGTAGTGGAGTAAGGGGAATTTTGAGATATAAGTTTGGAGAGGTTAAAGCAAAAATCGAAGCTTAGAAGAAACGAAACTTGCACCGAATAATGGTTGCTTGTAGGACACTGGGGGATGGAGGAAGGCCGCGAACAGTGGAAAACATTTATGCTCTTAAGAAAAGGGTTGATTGAGATCAAATTGCAAGCTAACCAGTTATTGGTTGATTTATGGGAAATATGCTAAAATATTTGTTACACTTTTCAATTTTCAATATATATGTGGTACAGCGAACAGTGCCTGCCTTATGTAATAGAGTCCATGAAAAACTTTTGACAAAAGTGAAGAATAGACTCCTGGTACTTCAAACAAGACAGTGCTCCACCTTCCAAAGTTTGAAGCAGATACTTGGACTGAAACTACTTGATCGCCCTTCAGGGCTTCCTGTGACTTTTCAATATTACCACATGTGTAAATGAATCTGAAAGGAAATTGTTCTTGCTAAAAAAAAAAAAAAAAATATAAATAAAAAGTAAGGCTTGGGACAACGAACATGCCTCACTCCCGTAAGAAACTTGGTCAGTTAGTCAACGGGCGCATTGAATTTGGTGAAAATCACTTTAATAAAATTTAATAAATAACGCTGTATTGCAAAACTTTTGTAGTACTCATTGTAGATATATTTCCAAGCTGATATTCAGGACATCTCAAGGGACCAGAAGCATTCAACAAATAAAAATAGCAGTGTACAAAAATTCAATGGTTTAACAAGTGGATAAGCTGTAAAGTTTGTCAAAGCATACAATGGATATATAAAAAAACAAAAAAGAATTATGTATTATAAATATAAATAATCTACGAATTTTAAAACTACACCTGATGATTATTAATATTTTCAAAAACTTTCAATTATGCTTACAAATTAGTAAAATAATGGGTTTGTAGAAATGTTTTCATGCATCCACAACATCTGATCAGTGAAATCAATAGTCAGTAAAAGTGAAGTAGAACAGCCTTACTTAAGCAAAATATACGATATGTCAAGCCCGAAATGTAACTTACATTCAGCGGGTGTTGATAGATGATGTCCATGTGATGAAATACCCAGAAAAATAAGATATCTTTGTTACTTATAGAAATTAAAAGATAAAATAATAATAAAAACAACTTTTAGTAGGAAAGAAAAGCAAAAAATAAATATTCCACAGCATTTTTTAATTACCTACTACATTTTTATTGAACTTCTTATAACAATTTTACTTTTTATTTGTTGATGCCACTCTTTTTACAATAAAGTAGAAACGAACGGCTAACCTAAATTGGCTGAGTAAACATGACAATGGAGTGCAATGCATGCTTCGGCAGAACAAACGGTTATAGTAGAATTAGCAACGACAAAATAAGTGAGTGTCTGCTGTAATGTATTAAACTATTAGCAGAATAAAGCAGGACAATTTTGTTTTTGGATGTAAAAATACAAGCAATATAACGTTAATGTTTGTTTGTTTGTTTGTTATCAAACTAAATAGACAAGATTTCTTAGCTCATCAGGTGATTTGGGTCTTATAATAAATACTATAAACGCTGTAAGAAAATTTTATAAATATATTTTTTTTTATTTAATCCCACGTAAGTTTTAACAATTTTTAGTGCAAGGGAACAGAATAAAAAAATCTATCTATCCTCGCCAGGAATCGAACCTGGATCTCCTGCTAGCGTTATCCGGGCCTGGTATGCTGACCGTTGCACCACAAGGACAGCCAGATATCTCACTCAATTCCCTCTTCACTAGCGAGAGCCTAACTTACGAGAAAGACGACAACTTCGTCTTAAACTCGAACTAGCTGACATTGTCATACATATTGTCGGCTCTTGTCATTTACTTTCATACGGTCAGCATACCAGGCCCGGATAGCAAGAGATCCAGGTTCGATTCCTGGCGAGGACAGATAGATTTTTTTATTCTGTTCCCTCTCATGAATTATTTATAATTTACGTGGGATAAAAAACCACAACCTAAATAAAATATTTGTAAATTTTAACAATTTTATTCTGTTCCCTTGCACTAAAAATTGCTGTAAGAAAATCTTTCCAGGCGTTGGATTAGTCTATTAGAAGAATGCAATTAATGGTTAATGTAGAAAATAAACAGAAACGTCTTATCAATGCTTGGTCTTGAGGGGTGGGGAGGGGGTAAATTTCTAATCAATAAGTTAGTCAGAACACGTGCTAATAAGAAGAATGATAAGCTTTTTATGAATTAAAGTTATACAATATAAATCTTATAACATTTTATGCCTATTAGGGTTTAAATGTTTTTTTATTGCTAATAATAAAAAATATTTTAATTTTTTTTATCCTGATCTCCCCCTAACCCCCCCCCCCCCAACCTAACTCTGATTTTAGAAATTAGAAAACTCAGCCTATATTGTCGTGTTTAAAATCGACATGCTATATTTCGAAAAAAAATTAAACAAAAACAAACTATAAACTTTGGTTATAAAGCATTTACACATAACACAACAAGCAAAACGCAACACAAACACGACACAAACATTATTTATAGTGTCTAGTTGCTAGAATTGAAAAAAAAAAAGTGAACAGTTTTCCAAAGAATCCTTCATGAGAATTAACTAAGCTAAATTTTTCACAATTCGCTAACATTCACTATTTTTCACATGCACCCAAAACGTGCTGCAACTCACTGCTTCATATCTAATCTTGTTACAATATTATTGGTGAAACAAATAAGCTTTATTAGTGTCACTGTATGTACATGCACCAATATGTATTAGAAAGAACGCATTTGTGTGTTCCAGGAAACTTTAATAATGAACCCCTAAAAACCAATTAGCAATGTTAATTGCCAAGAAATAAGCTGTTTAAGCATTATGGTAATGAGTTATAACAATTCCAATGATTTATTTTGTTCTCTGATCATATATCGCTTCCATTTATTCCCTAATTCATTCTTCTCTGGTATCATTTAATAAAACTTACCTCTGTCATTCTAGCAGACTAAGTTTAATTAATTATGTCATTATGTTTAATTTTTTTTATATCACTTATTTTTACTATTATATCAAATTATACATATTATTGACATTTCTTTGCACTTAATATTCTCTCTCTTTACATTATGCCCCCATATTTTTGTGAACTTCATGTATTCATTGAGTTTCATTCTATATCCCCTTAGCTCAATCGAGCACCTCTCAATAATCTGAGTACAATCATGACTTGGAGTATAGATATAATCTTTCTTCAACTAAAAATTGAAACTTCAATTAGAATTCATAAAGCTCTTTGGATTTTTGAAAAATTCTTTCTCGCCAATTTGAACCCGCATTTTGGCTCTTAGTTAGAAGAAACTTAATTTTGTTCTTTGCCTCCATATGCCAAAAAAAAAAAAAAAATGTAAATTTATTCTTTTCTTCTCAGAGACGCTCGATAGCTTTGTATAGAGATGAATATGTATTATTAGTTCTCTGCAATATGTTAATCCTCATACATTACTTCTTCATTCGTTTATCTCTGTTTGTTTGATATCAAACTAGTCACAGACAAAGATGAAGCCATTCTATAGGTTGTGCAGGGGCATATAGGTTAACAGACACCGAAGAGCAAATCTACTTTAAGTAAATGAAAAAACCGGGATATGGAGGCGACAGATGTGTCAAGTCAGGAACTCCTCTCTTTACTTTTCAGCTGATTGTTTTTTTTTTTTTTTTTTTTGCCAGCCTCCCTTTTCAACCACATAGGGTCATGGAGAAGCTATCTAGAGGTTTTTATCTCATTCTAAACACCCATGGCTTAGGACAAACTTTACTGATAAAAGTTTACCCTAGGCTGGATTTGAACCTAAAGTGCCAAGATTGCGAAACCCGTACGAATCGCACGAGCCACCCTCCCGCCCCAACAGCTGTCTATCATCTACCGGTTTAAAATAGCAGCTAGGCAGATTTAGATCTCTACTCGGCCTATTGCTGATCAATAAGAGTAGTAAATATTTATATTCATTGCTTTTACCGCTGATTTATGAAAAGAATTTGCGAGCTACGATAAAAAAAAAAAAAAAAAAAAAAAAAAAAAACCGTCAAAGAAAAGTGCCCTTCATTTAGTGTAAGGCTCATAAATGTCTCTCTCTAAAGCAATACTAAAATAGGGAAAATAAAGAGCCAGGAGGGTAATGTCGTCGGTGAATTTTAATGATCACCAAAGTAAGGGCGCTATAAATACGAAATCATCTGCTTCAAGTAGGCCTTCATCTCAGTTTGTCACCAACCCCCTCTCCTCCCTCAGCTGAAATAACCGCAATCACCAAGGCCACAACATCACAGTACAAATTGTTACTCTTTATCCACAGCTAAATCTGCGCTCTAAAATTCTGCTCAATTAAGACACCCTACCGTTTTTAGTAGTGGAGTAATTCCCATGAGATGGCGGGTCGAGGAAACTACACATATATCAGCTGAAAGCTCGCCATTAGGATATCACCTGATTCATGTGCAGTGAGATAGTAAGCAATGAGGAACCTTAACTGTACTATCAGAGGGAATAAATGAGGAAATACGAAATACGTTTTCCTGCTTTTGACGAGGAACAGAAAGACTTTTAAAAAAAGCCATGGATTCACCAAAAACAGCACTAGTCAAGATGAACAAAATAACACGTAAGGTATGGTACACCATATATGAACTACAGTTCACTGTCAATATTAGGCAGATTAAAGTGGCAGCATCTACAACACGTAAAATGTTATTGTACACAACACAGTAGGCACCGCCGAAAGAGGAGTATGGAACCCAGAACAGAAAACAACCACCTTGCTAGCCATAGAGGAAGCGATTTATACATAAAAATAGGTTAAACAACTGACAATGAAGATTTTTTCTGTTTAGATATTGACGCAGCAACATGCCATCTGGAATAAATGTTCCCTCAAGACAATCCAGTTGGGAGTTCCAACTCCAAAACCAGGAGCCATTTACACAGGTAACCATCTACCCCAACAAGCTGTAGTGATTCTCAAATATATCACTCCTCTATACAGAATCCAATATGTAAACAAGCTTATCCTTACTATCTTAAATTCGATCCCTAGTTATTTCCTTAGCATTTCTCTGTCCTTTGTAATTTAAAGATTTCTTCCTACAGTCACAATCTACATCATGGACTGCTGGTCAACTTTTTTGAATTGCCAACGGTGTAACAACACACAAAAAACAAACCAACCAATATTAAAGAATATGAAGATATTTAACAGAAACGCCACTGAGTTAAAACAAAACCTTACATAGTAGTGCGACTTCTTGGTGAAACAACTGCAATGCGTCTCCATAAAGAGCATCTCACGCGGTCACTCATCGTACTACACCTTTGTTCCAGTTTCTTCGTTACTCTTCCCCCTAATACCTCAACCAATCGGCCAACTCGTATTCTAGACTTAATCGAACTGCCATCTTTTAATATCTAGGACTTATACATTTATCAGTTTCACCAACAACTCATCTTTTCTCTCATCAACGCCCTATAGCTTTCACGATTATTACCTTTATTACCATTCCTAAACGTGAATATGAAATCCTTATAAATGGTCATTTAAATCCGAATATTTGTCAATGTTACCTTGAATCCACTATAAATCTATAAACAATTAATGAGAGGGAATAGAATAAAAGAATTTATCTGTCCCAGCCAGGAATCTAACCTGGATCTCCTGCTATCCGGGCCGGCGTGTTAAGCCATTACACCACCAGGACGAGCTAGATATCTCATTAAATTCCCTCTACACTAGCGAGAGCCTAACCCACGAGAAAGACGAGAACTTCGTCTTAAACTCGAAGGAGCTGACATTGTCAAGCTATTTGTCGACTCTAGTCATTTACTTTATTTAATTTTTCATTTATAAATATTTTATTTGGTTGTGGTTTTTTTATCCCACGTAAATTTTAAACAATTAATGAGAGGGAATAGAATAAGAAATCTATCTGTCCCAGCCAGGAATCGAACCTGGATCTCCTGCTATCAGGGCCGGCGTGCTTACCATTACACCCCCAGGACGAGCTAGATATCTCATTAAATTCCTTCTATGCCTTAACACGCCGGCCCGGATAGCAGGAGATCTAGGTTCGATTCCTGGCTAGGACAGATTTTTCTATTCTATTCCCTCTCATTAATTTTTTAAAATTTACGTGGGATAAAAAACCACAACCAAATAAAATATTTATAAACTATAAATCTATATTCCTTCCTTCATACTGCTTTCACTCTGAAAAGTTCTGCTATCCAACAGCCTGCTTAAGAAGCGTCATCTTGACGTCTTACTAAACTATCAAACACACTCCCAGGATTCATTTGACAAACGCCGAGTCCGAAACTTGTGGGTCTTATGGATCCGACAGAAAATTGTTTCCTTTGATTTAGGACCCATTCTATATATTATATATATAATACATGATGCTGACATCCCAACAATTGAAGATAGGGATCCTTATATCATTTTTCAATAATAGGATTGTCGTCGCTTTTAATTCAGAACCCACAGTTGCTTTCCTTAAACCCTTCAATATATGATTGGTTTATAAGTCAATGAAAATAAGAATAATCATATCACTATTCCCCTTCGAACCATTTTTCCCTTTCTTACCCTTTTTTTCCCCCAGCTAGTTAGCCTCTTTTTCAATTACTTAAAGTCATGGCTTCACTCATCATTACTAATAAATAAAAGCTTGTCCTGGACGGGATTCGAACCCGCAGCGTCATGATTGCGAGACCCGAAAGGATCCGGCGCACACTCATATAATCTTGGCTAAATTGGTATACCTCAATCCACCATCTCATGACACTTGAATTTTAACCTTGACTGTAAACTAATCTCAAAGGGACACAATTGAGAAGAGCTTAGTAGCTGCTATAAAGCAGAGAGCTGCTATAAGCAATTACATTGAGTTATCGATTAGGAAATCAAAACTTACAGTACAGAACAAACTGATACTTTACAAAACCAGACATAAGCCAACTTGCGGAAGACAACTGAGGATCACAGCTAATCCTCCTGATATCCAACGCATCCAATCCTTCTTAAGTACTCAAAACCATTTTAAATGCTCCCTTTATGTGAACAACTCAACCCTTCATAATAGCCTTCTAATCGATTTCATCCAAGACCTAATCCACTCCTGTTTCTCTCGATTTCACACAGAGCGTCTTGCTCCCTTAGCCATTGAATTGTCGTCCCTTACCCATCCAGATAGCGTCCCTTAGCCATTGAATTGTCGTCCCTTACCCATCCAGATCCTTCGCAACTCAAACGGAGAAAGCCCCAGGTTCCGTCAAAGTTAAATTTAGTAAGTTCAGAGTTACGGCACTGGCAGTTTTTTCCAAGGTAATTATTTTTCCTATAATCAATAAACTACCAAATCATATTTATTACCTTCTAATAAAATTTCTGTCAAAGCACGCGAAGTGAAAAAAATCCTACTCAAATTAATGTTTCCGGCCGTGCATTTTAATATCTCCTGTCTGATCTTCAGTTCGGATTCAGCTCCAAGCTGTTTTAAAAACGTAGATCGCATCTCGATATCCCTTGAAAGAAAGGAATACTGAATTGGTACTTTTCTGCATATATCAAAAAGGCAATGGCAGTTTTTCTCCCCGTATTATTTGTTCATACTCATTGCAAATTTACAATTATTGACGAAATTGAATGGATGTAAAGAATGTAATGAATCTGAGATAAGTGCAATTAATACTTTTAATGAGCGATTTGATATCTTTCATTGATTTTTCTGTTTATTCATTTACTTTAGAACAACAGGGATTATTTACTTCCGACCCAGAGCCCCACATGCTCGCTCTACACCAGCCATTGTCCTCCGGTTGTCAATAGTGCCAGACCCTCTTATCTCTACTCTCTCGTCACACTAGTGCTCTTCGCCAGGACGTACAAAGGTTCCGTCAGCCCTAAACGACGGATGATCACAACCTCATTCGCTCTCTTTACTATCTGGCACTCGAAACCGTCACAAATGGAATTAAGTAAAAAATAAGTGTATTTACGTTCGATCTGTCTCTCACATAACTGTAATAGATAATTTTAATTTTTAGTCATATAAACAACAAAATAATAACCTTCGCAATTATAAATTTAACATTATTCTCGAGGTTATTAGTCTACAGGGAATGCTTGTATGTCAGGTGTATGGTATCGTTCTTGTTCGATGTATAGATAGATACATTTCGGAAAAAAGATAATAAAAATAAAACTTATTCATAAAATATATCTGAAATAATTAATGATAAAAAATAATGCATCATGAATTTTTCTGTTTGTAAAAAGAAGGAAATAAAGCAAATATGATGTACACAATCTTCTCTCCTTTATCGCAATTTAACTAATAATTGGCTTATTCATAATTCTTCAGCACTTACTTAAAATTAAAAAAAATTAAATACATATTAATTAGTATAAAATATATAGCACTAGATTCGCCAATACAAAAATAAACATTTCATTACTGTAGCAATCCTTATTCATTCGCCTTATTCCCAGTATAATTTGTTCAATATTTATCGAAAAATAATAAATTGAAACTAATACAGTTATTTTTAACATGTGTGTGTGTGTGTTATTTAAGAGGGGTTGTTGGGTTGTTCAACCCGGCGATTTGCTTTAGCCTGTGTGGGTTAAGCTAGCAGTAACTATAATTAGAACAGACACAAAATTAATTGTAGGTTTGATTGGCACACTAAACAAGTATAATAATAATAATGCAAAATATATTTTCAAAAATGTTCTTAGATAACTATTATTATCCATTTAATTTATTAGTACATACTGGAAAGAAAATTGAATGCAAAACGTGAGATGACTTATGCTGACTCTAACGCTCGAGAGGGAAGATATGTGAGAGAAGAGCTCAACCTCCGTCTTTACATTCTTATATATCTACCATAAGGATTTTTCATTAAAGTATTATTTTTAGTCAGAAAATTAAATTAAGTTTTATAAGCCGATCAATACATTTAATCATAACACTATTTATTACGGAAATATGAAGTTCTCAAATTTTGGTCTTTCTAAACCACCCCATTTCAGACAAAAATAGTTCATGATTTAGAATAATAAATTTTAATACCGAATTACATTTAAAAACTAACAGGGCTAGCTCAATCATAAAAGTTACATTCTTTAATTTTTTCTTCCATTTATTAAATATAGAAGGATATTGCTTATGCTGGATCTGAATCTGTCTACAATTTTCTTTACGGCTGGTGTAGATCTCTGAGGTCTAGACAAGGGTACATAAGTATCACATTCGGGGGTTAAAGATCCCTTAGGTCTATAGGGCAAACCGTACTTACATATATAAATATANAGGTTTCGATAAGGATAGAATGTATTTAAGATTGAATTATAAATTTGATCTCACGAACTACAGAAGACAATTAGGACGAAGGCTGGCTCATACTATTTGGAGAAAAGGAATTTGCTCAAACCTCTTGGTTACATTCGTATGTATTTGATATAATAAGCGTTTTTCATTAAAATGATAGAAAATTATATTTTACACTTATTTTGTTGGATAGACTTTCCGGTAATATCGATAATAATGTGATTCCAATAAAATAATTTTAAAACCCAAAAAAAGAATTATTCATTTATTTTCTTTAAAAAGTCTTAGTACCGAATTAGGTTTCTATAATTTAAAAATAAGGAGTTCATCAAACAGTATAAGTTATATTCTTTAATATTTCATATAATGTGCTATAGGAAAATTTCAGTTTCTTTACTGATTAATTGGCTAAGAGCAACAGGAAAATTGCGATTTCTATTCATTATATGTTTTAAAAGTCACGCCATAGTATCAACCTGAGTAGCTACGGAATACTAAACCTGTTAAAAGCATCTGTTAGTACGACTTAGAACTGATGATGTAGGAGGGAGGTAAAGAAATATTTGAGCATTGGAATCAGAAAAAGAAATCAAGTCAGAGGAAGAGAGAAGTATATAAGGTGTGGGCGTGGAATAGGAAGTAGCGTTCTTGGTGGAGATGTGAAAAGATTTAGGGGACAGGAGCAAGAAATCCGTTTATTGAGGGCGGATTTGAGGACGTGCTGATAGAATATGTAAGCTGAATACATAGCTTGATAAAGGAATGTCATTGGTTTGCAACATGTCAACCCTCGGAGCTCTGTTCACAGATATATTGGACTATTTAGTGAATAGTTTTGAAAAAAGAACTTTTATCTCGACATTAAAAAAAAAATAAAGAATTCAATTGCAAAGTCTGTCACTCGGATGATTCAGGGATATTTATATAGATGAGTTTTATGAGAGATGTGCATTGATAGGTGTATTCATGTTCGTCTTAAGCTATTAGTGACTAGCATATTGGGTATTGACACAGATCCTTCTTGGGGAATCTAAAAATATAAAATGAAATGAAAATATTTATAAAATATAATTCAATAGCTAAAAAATATATATATATATATA
>KZ807088.1:25635-53111 GCA_000696205.2 Oncopeltus fasciatus
TATATATATATCGATAGTCGTGTAATGGATCCACCATAATAAATTGATTTCCTTAGGGAAAAAGTTTAATAGTTTTGAAATAAAACCCCAGCCAAGTAGCAAATATATTATTACAAAATGAGTTAAAAACAGGATAAAATGTGCCTTGACTTTGTTTGAGTCATTTTTTATTTTTTTAAATTGTAGGATTAATGAATTACAGATGATTAAATTTTAGAATTATAAAAGTTTCAAATATGTATTACTAAGGGTTCGTAAAATGTAATTAATTAATAAATGAAAAAAAAATTATCTCATTAAGAAGATTAATTATTACAAAAATATATCAGAAATAAGAATCTATAGGAAAAGAATAACAGGAAATGAATGAGTAGTTTCTGTTTTAGAGAATTTGGTTTGACTTACGAGAGCCCCTCTAATCAGCTAACAACTATCGGCTAAACACAATAGAATTGGACAAAGACAAGAAATTAATAAAATAACTTCAGAAGAACAACTTAACGAAATTTAAGACATAAACAAAAAAGTATATATAAATCAAATTATTGGAGGTTCGTTGGCCGTCGAGTATTATGCTGGAGAAATCAGTCAGGGTTTCGGCAAGGATCAGGAAAATAAAATACTCCAAAACTGTTTCATATTTATTTTATTATTTTCGACATTTCGACTAAACTTGTAAGGAGATTTCCGAGGGAGGTTTATAGTCACATCTCAGAGTCTGAACTTAACAGTTTAGTTCTAAATCAACGGAAAGATACTAAAGCAGTTCTGGTTATGTGTTGCGAGCCAGGTATCAACTGGCCACAGATTGTAGGTTGGTTAGTAATTAGTTTTCAGAGCTGAGGAAAGAGATTGGGAGAAGAAGGCATTCCTAAATGGCTATGGAGCTTAAGTCTATTCTGTTGATAAGCTTTAACAAAGTTAACTTTAAAATGGTTGTTTTTATATAAGGTATTTCAAAAGCCAAAGAGTTCAATGGGAAAATTTTAATATATTATTTAAGCTGTATAAATCTTTAATAATACTTGTAGTTGCGAAATTTGTAATTTTCAGTTTCATTCCATCTAAGTTTAACATCTATAGCTCAGTTCGTATCCAACCGAATCTATCGTAGCGATAAGCCATTTTGGAATAACTGAATCAAATATTCCTTTATTTTGGCAGATATGAATTTCCCAAGCCTAAACGAGGAACATTTTTAATGTTGACTTTGATTTGAAGTAGATGGTGGCATTAATAGATGGATTTAAAATTCCATTTAAATCCTCTCCGGGGAGATCCAAGTGACCTTGATTGTTATTGATAAATAAAGATTAAAATGGCATTTAAAAACCAGTCCCAAACCAGGCTACGGCGCAGGGGTAAAGTACAAGTCAGGGACATATTTGTTCTCTACCCCCTGCACACTAGAGAAAACTTATGGTCGGCACACCGTTCTGTACAACTGCTTTTTTTCCTATTTAATGGAGAATGGTTCTCAATCAGGGCTGGGTGTTCCCTAGGAGCATACCAGGAATTATGAATTTGAAACCAGCGACCATAGGCTCAGGTATCCAGTACCATAACCAATGGGCAGACAACCATCCCCTGGTACCGTGGTATTTGCGGACTTAAAACGACTTGTCAAGCTGTAGATCGATACACAGACCTCTTGTTCTAACGGCAGGTTGACCCTCGTCAGTGCTGCCTGACCTCTGACAAGCTCTACATAACTGCAAAAAATAGTGCAAATTTGTGAAATTTACGTTAGAGAGTTTTCTTGGATTTTTTTAAAAACCCAGTCACTTAAATTCATACATATGTGTGTGTGTGTGTGTGTGCTTGTTACCTAATGCTCAAAAGGCCAAAGTTTTTATGTTTACCAAATAAAATTTAGCGGAAAGCCAAGTGTATCATTGATCAAAATCCGATATATAGGCGAGTTTTTCTGATATAGTATGTAATGGAAATTAATACAATTTTATTTATAGAAAAAAGATAAATTACAGGTGTTGCAAAGCAAAATTTAAAGACTAGGAGAGAGGTGTTTAACTTTACCGTATACTTTAATGTTACGGCCCAGAAGTCGCAATAAGTTGATTTTTTAAAAGTGAAATTTGGCATATCGCTATGTAATTTGGAAAGCTAAGTTCTTTATATGGAAAAAACGAAAGAATCGAAATAGCGAACTGCCAGAAATGTAATGAGCGGGTACGAAAAGTTTTTCCGATAAAGCGGGCGTAATAATTGGCTGAGAGTAACAAGAAAATTGCGATTTCTTTATTAATTAATTAGCTAAGAGCAACAGGAAAATTGCAGTTTCTTTACTGATTAATTGGCTAAGAGCAACAGGAAAATTGCGATTTCTTTATTGATTAATTGGCTAAGAGCAACAGGAAAATTTCAGTTTCTTTACTGATTAATTGGCTAAGAGCAACAGGAAAATTGCGATTTCTTTATTGATTAATTGGCTAAGAGCAACAGGAAAATTTCAGTTTCTTTACTGATTAATTGGCTAAGAGCAACAGGAAAATTGCGATTTCTTTATTGATTAATTGGCTAAGAGCAACAGGAAAATTTCAGTTTCTTTACTGATTAATTGGCTAAGAGCAACAGGAAAATTGCGATTTCTTTATTGATTAATTGGCTAAGAGCAACAGGAAAATTTCAGTTTCTTTACTGATTAATTGGCTAAGAGCAACAGGAAAATTGCGATTTCTTTATTGATTAATTGGCTAAGAGCAACAGGAA
The DNA here is from genome assembly GCA_000696205.2 of Oncopeltus fasciatus. NCBI lineage: Eukaryota > Metazoa > Arthropoda > Insecta > Hemiptera > Lygaeidae > Oncopeltus > Oncopeltus fasciatus. Next base: position 28,366 of record KZ807088.1, read on the forward strand.
AATTTCAGTTTCTTTACTGATTAATTGGCTAAGAGCAACAGGAAAATTGCGATTTCTTTATTGATTAATTGGCTAAGAGCAACAGGAAAATTTCAGTTTCTTTACTGATTAATTGGCTAAGAGCAACAGGAAAATTGCGATTTCTTTATTGATTAATTGGCTAAGAGCAACAGGAAAATTTCAGTTTCTTTACTGATTAATTGGCTAAGAGCAACAGNATCATTAGATGATTCTCATAATGAAGCTATAAAATAGTTTTACCTTTCTCGTGTGTAGTTACTGTCCAATCTGATTTTATCATTCTTTTATTGTTTTTAGATTTATTCAAAGAGGATTGTTATCCCATAATTTTTGTTCATCAAAATTTTTTGAATTTTATTGCCATTTGAAATCTTCCTCTATAATTTAAAATTTACATTTATATATATATATATATAATAAAAATATTACTTTAGCAATTCAGTATAAATGGTGAATTAAATTAAATTCTTGTAGTAAAATTGTTTTAGAACAATCAGTCTTTTTAGGAGCAGGTAGAATATTTCATTTCCCAATTTAATATAGCTTTAAAATAATAAATACTTTTCACTAATAATCTCTACGATCAAAAACTCTCCTTTTGATCTGTAAAACTAATTTTTAACTTTCCTATTGGCCTAAATTTTCTTGAAAATTTGATGAATAAAAACATATATTTAAACAGAAGAAAATTCTAATTCGGAGGCAAAAGCATAGTTATTAAAATTGTATTTTAACTTACATTGTTTTACTGGTTTTTTTCCCCACTTATAATGAAAACAAGTGGTTTTGAATATTTTATTTCCTACATGACAGCTAAATATGCTCAATTCAAGTGAATGGATTTTGATTACTAGTAACCTAATCATATTTAATAATATTCTATATCATTAATATCTATCCTTTTTTCTTAAAAAAAAGAATGTATAAATGAAGCTCATAGCAGTATTGAAGTCAATCGTCTAATAAAATGGCTTTAATATTTGTATTTAGGATTATTTGATAAAATAAAACTTGCTTATTGACAGGTCTCGAGATATGGATCAGCAGCTACTCTTGAACTTGATGGAGGTGAGGGTAGAAGGTACAATGAGTCTTTTGACTTTGAGGGACATCAGTGGTTAATTGTAGACAAGCAGGATTATTATATTATAATTATAATATATACAAACATATAAAATATATACAGAAAATGAAAGATCGCGGTTGCAATTTATAGTAATCATGAACAGGTTGGATAGAGAGAAGAGTGAATACACAAAAAGAAAAAAATCCCAAAGAGTACAAGTCTTGAAAATTGAGGTTCACACTAAGAGCAGTATACACTTTTCCTTCGCGGACATGTCAGAGACAGTCTTGGTGATCTTACTATTTCTCCCTATGGCAGTAATACTTTATTAAAATAATGAAAACAATTTTATTTATGCCTATCATTAATGACATATGGTGAATCATAGATTACATAACTCCTTCGTGAAAGACAGTTAAAAGTAATTAATTATGATTGAAGGTGAACTTAAAAATAGTATATTTAACTTTAAAAATGACATATTTTCTTACTTGTGCAATAATTACATTTTAGTCTCTTTAAATAGTTTATTAATTTAATTTTCATTGCTTGTAGTACTTTGCATTTAAACTATGACTAGTTTTTATTATAGTCAGCCCGTATTTACAATTGTACTTAGTTGAATTTTCCTCTGTAGTTTCTGAGGATGTAGTAATCTGGAACGATAGAGTTTAAAAAGTTATAACTCCAGGTCTGGCTGGGCAAATATTTAATAACCAAATATACATTTAGGCTGAACTGAGTATAGAAAACTGAGAGATACAATATTCAGCGCACCTGGATGGAGTTCTCGTCCTACCCAAAATTTTTATTTTTAAACTTTTTTTTTTTTTTAAATTTATTAATCTAAGGCAATAGAACTTTTATTTAAGGTCTGAAAATTTCAATGAAGCTTGTGAGGCAATTGAAAAGAAAGCTTAAAATAATGTATTTATATCATACGACCATTATTTTATTTCCAAGAAAAAAACATAAAATTCATATTTACCAATACTTCTTCCGGGTTCAACGGTGTCTTGGAGTATTTAGGTGCCAAGCTTTTGCACATCGTGTGATGGCTTCTTTAGGGCTGAATGGAGAATGAGAGGATTCTCCATTCAGCCCTGAAGAAGCCATCACACGATGTGCGAAAGCTTGGAATCTAAAAACTCCAAGACACGGTTGAACCCGGAAGAAGTATTCGTAAATATGTCTGAGGACCGTGGAAGCCTACGTGAACATAAAATTCATGTTTATCATTTACTTTCAGCAGGCAAAATTTAATGAGATTTGAAAAAAAATACATTTAAACCGCAATGTTTAGCAATGCTTAGATGCCCATGGTTTTTATTATTATTATTATTATATCAATGAAATGGTTTATAGCTCAAGTTTCGTTTTAATTGGCATTAATTTATGATACAGTATATTAAAAACTAATATTCATAAAACACAACATAAATTTAAAAAAATAATTTTGCAATAATAATATTGTTGACCACTGAATCTTGGAAATGTAATAAAATCTTTTAGACTTGATGTGACTTTTCAGTCTCATTGTCGTCCTAAACTTTGTCAAACCTAACTTACGCATTGCCTATTTAAGCCATTATATGATATCCATCTACACAAGAGGACTGAAAAAAAAAATAAAATAAAATTTCTACAAGTATTCTATGTAGGAGGTTTCGATAAGGATAGAATGTATTTAAGATTGAATTATAAATTTGATCTCACGAACTACAGAAGACAATTAGGACGAAGGCTGGCTCATACTATTTGGAGAAAAGGAATTTGCTCAAACCTCTTGGTTACATTCGTATGTATTTGATATAATAAGCGTTTTTCATTAAAATGATAGAAAATTATATTTTACACTTATTTTGTTGGATAGACTTTCCGGTAATATCGATAATAATGTGATTCCAATAAAATAATTTTAAAACCCAAAAAAAGAATTATTCATTTATTTTCTTTAAAAAGTCTTAGTACCGAATTAGGTTTCTATAATTTAAAAATAAGGAGTTCATCAAACAGTATAAGTTATATTCTTTAATATTTCATATAATGTGCTATACATGTTCTATATATATTTATTATAATATATATTATCGAATATGTTTGTTATAAACTTATATTTTACATCTATATAAAGGTCAATAGAACTTTTTTTTTTACTTAGCCTTTAAAGACGATTTATACAATTTCAATTTAGATATTCCTTATCTGCTGGTATGATTCTACTGTTATCAGTTATTGTAATTATTCAGCGGTTTTCTAAAAGAATGAAAAAAAAATCGAGGTATGAATATTATACATATAAAATAATATACTTATATATGCATATTTTTGAATGGACTACATATTGAAGAAGGATTAGTGAATTTCATGGAAATAATTTAGAATCGATTTTCGTGAACAGCATGAATAGCATTTTCCCCTCAGAAAATGCGCTTAGAGTATTTTTTTTTTTTAATAATTCTTTATATATTACATTCTGTTACTTTACATATTGTAATTTGATGACGGATACAATAAATAAATTTAAAAAAAAAAAATTTAATAAAATAAAATCAACAATAAAAACAAATAAATGCTTATCACTGTGCAGGGAGAAGGGTCCCATCGACCCCAGTCCCAACTTAGAGTAAATAAACTAGAAAGAGATATTATATGGTTATTGGTGTGTTAAAGTATATTTTTCTGACAGAATGATGAAATGTGATATCTTATTACAATGAAAACATAACTGTGATTATGCGAGATAACTGCTACCTAGATCTAGTGGCAATGAAATGATTTGTCGCAAGAAATGGAAGGGGTGTGATATTGGGAGTTGAATGGCTTTAGAAGAGGCGAAGGAAGAGAATGGAATGCACTCTTCCAGCTCTGGAGTCGTGTTGAAGTGCCCTCAGCCATTGAAGCTCCCCTGCTGGAGTAATTGTGCGACTAATTGGGACGCACTTTTGTCCACTCGCGCGGGAGGACTTGACAAGCGGGCGTTCTCCTTTTGTCTGAATATCTGCGACTTCCTGAGCCTTCTCCAAAACCTCACATTTCCTTCCGGAATTCATAAAATACGCCAGCAATTCCGAGCACTCTAAATGTATCGTCCTTCAACATCTTCCCACTGTCCTTATTGGTTAGTGGTGTAACGGCTAGCTTACTATTAAGGGGTAAATTAAATGCAAGGGAATAGAATAAAAAATCTAACTGTCCTAGCCAGGGCTCGAACCTGGATCTCCTGAAGGAGCTAACATTGTCTAGCTATTTAGACGACTCTCGTTATTTACTTATAAACCACTTATTATATATATTTAAATTACTACTTATAATAATTCTGATATTTATAAAACACAAAAGCTAGTTACCAGAGTCACGTTTATTTTAAATAGAAGAGATGGTTTTAATTTAATGAATATTATGACCACTGCATCTTATTAGAAGTTATATTATATATATACCTAAATGTAAAAAAGGCTATATTATTTAACAAAGAAAAACGATTAAGAGTTTGTGTTCTACAAGAAATATTTGTTGAAGAAATTTTTGCAATTACTATTATTTGTGGCTGATATTTTTCTGATTCATATAAATATCATTTTACATTTAAAACAGTGTTTATAGCAGTATATCTTTGAGCCACTAATAAGGCATAGTCAAATTTACTGTACAAAAAAACATAGCCAATGAAGGATTGGTTTTTTATCAAGGGATATATTACTTTTAAATTTAAAAAAGGTGATAGACATGTGATACAGACCATGTGGCAGTAATGGGGTCTTCGTCGGTGATGACACGAAGTATGTAGAGGAGACATGACAGTAACTTGAAGAAGAGGTTGGCTATCCGTATTCGCAGACCTGAAACAGAAGAAACACGTCAGGCGCCACACTCTGGAATAATGTCGTCACTGCCAACATCCAAGCCAGCAGCACTAACTCTCTGTACAAAACTGAGATTAATATGTTCAAAGTGAGGGCAGAATATGAGAATTAGTTTTCTCTTAACTGCAATTACATATGCCCTCAGTAAATTCCTTTTATAAATCAAATAAGTTGATAGGGACAAATCATGATTAGTCCTGAACTTTTAATGATTCGCATGCCGGCAATTTGGAACTAATGCATAAATATTCTTACAATTTTAATAGTTATTAATTTTCTTCGATAACCATAGACCGAACTTCAACAAAATCTCTTCAAGATTTATAAATTAAAGTAATATAACTCATTGAAAGCCCACAGATTAGTATCGCTATAAAATCATTTTAACGTTATGTGAATATGTGTTAAATTTATCATGATATCTCTCATTACAGAAAAAATAACAAATTTGATTTATTTATAATAAACCTTGACTAATAAAATAGCCAAGCAAAACTAAATTTTGAATGACTTGGTCCTTATTTTAATATTTCTCATGTAGAGGCTGGGCACTCCGCGGGCTTTGGGGTTGGTTGGCCATCGCCTCATCTGGGACTCTAGGGCAGAGTAAGAAGAACCAAGGCTTGGTGGACTGTGGATGGAGCAGGCACATGTGCACTACACAACCAAGCCTTCCATCTAAATTCACCAAAGTGTGCGCATTAACCTGCGTTGATAAACATGAGAGAGATGTCCGACATAATAAACACCGCCGGGAGTGTCGTCGCCCTTTGGGTTCTTCTTTCTGTCCTCCTCTTCACTCCTACTCGATTTACGAATTTGTATTTCTCAACGATATTCAGGAAATAATGACCTTAGTGCTGGCCGTAAAAAATAAAAATAAAAATAAAAAAATCCTAAAAAAAAATCATTCTCTCATAGAAATCAAGTAATTCTAGTTACCATGATTCTAAAAAAAAAATCTATGATTCTTTCGACGTTTTTTGAACGGTTATTGTTAAGAGATGTTTTATACTGAGTAGAAGAAAGTTCAATTAAATGTAAATAATACAAAGTGGTTTACTTCATTCAATAAACGTGTAGTTAACAGTTAAATTATATAAAGTCGTAATTAAAATGTATTTAACAGATTTTATATGATTTGAAATGTATATTGCCATCCTTGATAAGTATCTAGTTAAATATAAGCACAACCAAAACTCGCTAAGAGTAAATTTAAGTATTAAAATTTCAAATAGTTAAAATAACTATAAGTAAGTTTTTAAATAATTATAAGTTCAAAATGGCTTCACTTAGTGACTCCCGGCTTCTTTTTCTTCTAAAAAAGTGTTAAAATTATAATTATCTTCTCATAGCCTTCATTGTATCTCCAGCATGTTTGACTAATAGAGATTACCTTCAAATTTCCAATGTACAAACAATTTTGTTAAATCAAACAATATTATTAATAATATCTTAAGATTTTCAAAATGACGTAGCTTTCTCGCTAGGGTATGCATATTTTAGACGGATCGATCTCTGGGTCTTGAGTATATATATTTGTTTTCTTTTTTTTTTTTGCTGTGTTAGCCTCCCTTGCAACCACTTAGGGTCGTTGGAGGGGGGGGGGTATCTAAAGGTTACCACCCTATTTTAAACCCCCATGGCTCAGGACAAGCTTCTATTTATAAATAAAAGATTGACATGGGCGGGATTTGAACCCGCGGCGTCAGGATTGCGAGACCCGTACGGATCCCCTGAGATAGCCTTGCGCCCCTCTTGAGTATATTGATGGAATGAGCCAAAGGATCATCTGGCCACCAGGCAGCCATTCGTTCGAGAGAGGAGGAGAAGGGAGGGGGGGGGGGGTAGCCCGACCACCCCCCTCTCCCCAGAAGACCTAAACCGAGGACAGGTAATCCGATGTTACGGGGTATAGGGGTACGGGCCAATCACCGCTCTAGGGCATACCTCGTTCCATAATATTAGGGAGGGGGGGATTAAAGAGAATGGGGGTTGGAGAATTTAGAGTAAACAGACCCTACACCTTTGTCCATTCAGGAGTTCCGACAGGAAGCAGGTACTCTCTGAAGAGGAAGCCTCAAACTAAGGATGGATATGAATGGGAGATGGTAAGCCCTCGTATAATTGTGACAGTCTTTAGCATACAAAAAGTTAAAACTGTACCTTAATACAATTATATTATGATGCGAAGGAAGCCAACAGCCTGGACAGTGAGATTTTCTAGTTCTTTTAGCAAGCCATTTTGGCAGCGTGGATCACCAACTGAGGCATAGTGATTATGTGTGACTTGAATGTAAGAACTGTCAATGACTACTTCAGGGAGCGTGATGAGTTGGGTCCAATTGATGGTAAAAACATCATAAATGATAGTGTTAAGATAGGCTTTGTGTTTTTAATAAATATTATTCGTTACACTTTACTATAAAATAAAATATTTTGTAATGTGATCTCAATATACAAATAATTACATAAAAAAATGTATAAAGATCGCTAAGGAAGCAGAAAAGGCCCATTGAATCTCCTCCCAGAAAATTTAGGCTTTAAGGCAGAAGACGTCACGTGATCATCGATTTAAAACGATAAGAATGGTTGTAAAGATTGGAGCCTGAAAATATGGATTAAGATATAGTAAAAATCTTGAAAATAAGGTCTTGGATTTACGGTGTAATAAAATCATCATGAATTGAATAGGTGGTGATATATTTGGACTATTTAGAACTATTACTAGGATTTTGGATTGAATGGATTCGTTAGATATTGGAAGGCTTAGCTCTAACAAAGAGCCCTTCACCGAATTTCCAGATAGGTCGTAGTAATGTCAAGTCTCTTAGTTTTCTATCATGAGCTGTGAAAGCCTTTTTATAAATCAATTAGTTATCGTCTGTTTGGTTTAATATCTTTTGAGTTTTATACGTGCGTCCCCTGAATGGAATGAGTCTAGGCGAAACCCAAGATAACGAAAGGAATCATATAGAATTATGGAAATGCTCTTAAACGCAACAATTTAGGGAGGCTTTTCGTAAATGGAAATTAACTTGGACGCCTTTCGACTCGATTATTATGATTCTTCATTAACTGCACTACTACGATGCTATGTCAAGTTGGTTTCGTATGGAAGGATTTTAGGACCAGGATAGGAAGTGAGCATCGCTTAGTTATCCGCAAAAAGGGCTGGGAGGGTATTTGATTAGGTGAGGATATCTGTTTTTTAAAGGAAAAACAGGATATATCCGAGAACGCTGCCATGTGAAACACCCCCCTTTAAATTCTTCATATAATTTATTAACCCCCCCTCCCTTAGAGTCGTTCTATATCTCACGTGGAATAAATCACGTTGTCGGAACTGGAAGGTCGGACTCCAGGCTGGACGGAGAAGTTTGATAAATGGTTGATGAACTCACCACAACCCTCAGTCTCTCCAGTGTCCAGGCCACTGGAACACGTTACAAGGATCTTTCTCCCCTCCTACCATAGCCACTTATATATTTGCTGTTAAATGTGACTGGAATATATATCCTTTCTCGTTTTTATAAACTACTAAGAAGATCAATCAATGTTTAGTAACTTTGAGAAACATATTTTTTATGTTATAAAACCATAGAGTTTTATTATCAGATGATTTTAGTTGGGTTCGGTCAAGGTAGATCCAGTCTTGGAAATGTGAACTTAGGGACAGGACGTCCTCTCTCGTCTTCATGATAGGCCTGAAGATGGCTCACAAGCCGAAACGTTGGCAGATAATCTTTAAAAAAATACGTTTTTTTTTTTTTTTTTTAAATTTGTAATTTTTTTGGATCTAGCTTGACCGAACCCCAACTAAAATCATCTAATAATAATATCTACGATCAAAAAACTCTCCATTTGAACATAAAGTTTTGTGTTTTATAATGTCAATATGTGTTTTCCTCAAGTGTTATATTTCTCGTTTCTTCTGGTCTGTATGTGTTCTCTATCTGTAGGCTTCGTCAGGAGACTTTTGATAAATAACTATGTACACAATAATGAAACGCAAATTGTTGTGTTGTGGAAGGCATTTCATTTAAATGGACAATACATGAAGGTAAATGGGAGTCAAAGGCGGGTAGTACAGAAAAAGCTAAAGGGTAAATATTTAGGTGTACTGAGAGAATAAAATTATTTAGCCAGAAGAGAAAATCCACAAGAAAAATATGGCAATAAATAATTAGGGGTTATTGTAAATGTTATAAAATAATATAAGCATAAATGCCAGCTGTTTTGTAGCGTTCAAATAGATATATATATATTTGTTTAGATGTCCAGGTCCAATTTATTATGTTGAGTTTGGTTAAAATTTTATTCAACATAAGAAAAATAAAATATATTCTTCAAGCTTTCAAAAAATCTTTAATTTTAACTCAAGGTATGTTTCAGGAAAGTAATATTTTAAAACTAGCTTACATTTAAATTGACTACCACTTTAGTCATAACTTGGACCTTCCGTTGAAGACCCAAAAGTTATGATCACTTGGCTAAAACGGTAAAATGAAAAAGTGGGATATATAACTCCATGGGGAACTTTAAGCCACAGAAAAAGAATTTCAAAATAAAATCTACAGAGTTACATTTCAAATTATAAAATTGCATGAAAATGGCTACCACTTAAAATCAGCAATTTTTATGGAGGTCCCTGTAATGCAAGGAATTCTCTTCTCAATATGCCTATTTCAATATACTTTCCAAGGAAACTTCAATTGCCTAGATTTCTAATACGAGATAGATTATATTACTATATATTATATTATATTACTATACATTATATTATGTTACATTACTATATATTACACAGATTATTATTAGATTTTTAATACTATGCGATATCTATATAAAAAAGGAGTTCAAACCTAATAGGGCCTGAGTTATATTAAATCATGATTTAATAATTTTTTAAAAACAAAAATCATGGTATTAAGCCTTACCTAAAATCATTATGTCAATTGTAAGTATTAAGTAACTGTAATGTTGATAATTTCTCTTTATGTAATGTTTAATTGACATAATAAATAAAGTAATTTCATTGATTGTAATTAACAAATTAAATAAAGTCCTTCACTCTGAAGATACTAAAACAAGAAAATATTTCAATATTACAGTCACTTAACACTTGAAATTATAATTTCAGGTATGGCTTAATGTCTTGATTTTTATATAAAAACAAGTTTTTTTACGTTTAAACATTTTAGTTTAGTAAGAAATTCATTCATATGTATCAATATATTCATTCTAAATGTACAAATATGTATATCATTATTTATTTCGCAAGAAGTTCTGTAGATAATTGTCTTTTATAATATGATTATAAGACATTATTAATAACATGATTGCTGACGAAATGTGCCGAAAAATTAGTATAGTTTTTAAAAATAAATCCGTAATTTTTTTTCTCTTAAGATTATTAGTACCTGGAAAGGAACCTCATTAAGCCTCAAAAATATATATATTTTTGAGATAAGATTTAACTCTAGACGCGATAAATCTTTATTGTGATTTATTTTTATCCAAAAATAAGAAAAAATACCCCATATACTGTCTGTTTTTATTCTGGATAAAAAAATATATATGCCATATCAGTTATTCTCTAATTTAATGGTTTTTAAATATATAGGTTTGCTAAATTCTCAATAATAAAGAAAACTGTATATGCAAAATGACAAGACAGGGTCTAAATAGACGCTATGGAATATTATATAGACTATTCGAAGGAACATCGAAATTATCAGTACACAATTTGTTGTTAACAATGTTAAACCGCTAAACCTTCCAACATCCAACGCATCCAATCCTTCTAGTCCAAAGTCCTCAGAACCATTGTTAATGCTCTCTTCTGTGTATCCAACTCTTCCCTGCACAATGACCTCAAAATCGACCTCGCCAAAGTCTTAATTCTCATTCGCTTCTCTAAATTCTATTCCCCACCTTATGCAACGTCTTTACCCTAGTGTCAGCTACCTAGTAGTGAGCTATCTTCCCTCTCCTTCAGGACGACTCAAACAGATATTACCCCGAGATCTTCTACAAGTGAAATAGTAATATAAGTGCATTACTTTTATAAATATTATTTTTATTGTGGTATTTTATCTCACGTAAATTTTACCAATTTTTAGTGCAAAAGGAACAGAATAAAAAATCTAACTGTCCCAGCCATGACTCGAACCTGGATCTCCTGCTATCCGGGCCGGTGCATTTACCAATTACGCTACCGAGAGTCAGGTTATGATCATGTCTTTCTTCAAGCGTTGAAGTCCCGAAATTAATCAGCACCTTAAATACTTCTGTTCTGCTGCTTTGACAATTTCTTTCTTTTCTGAGAACCATATATCTTTAGGAATTTCCTCTTCCGTTCATAAATACTACTTTTTACAATTTTTTCTACTAAATAATATATTCCTTTTTTTTTTTTTTTTTTTTTGCAGAAAAGCTTTAAAGACTGATGAGATACAATAATATGTCCAGCCTTGGTGCATAGACACACACTGCGGTACAGGATAGGATACTGTAGTTTTTCATAATTTGCCCTGCACCCATTCCTGGAGGACCTGTTATTTCTTGTAGGGGTTGATTCCTTTAGAAGTGCTTTCACAAGTAGACTGATAAGAATACGGGAGGCATTCCGGCATTTGCTCTTCTCTAAAAAGGAAAATGGCACGGCAAAGCTTATCCTCCTAATGGAGCACTTGTACTGCTACTGCAGCGCTCCCTGTTGAGGAAATGTGCTTCTAACAGTTAAAGTCAACGAGGATGCGAGCTCGGTTCACGAGGTTACGTTTAAATTGAGCCGGGATTCGAGCAGCGAGGACGTTTAACATGTGAGTCACGCACGCTAACCACAACAACATGGGCGCCCTATCTTCCCCATTACACACATACGAGCGTGTGTTTGAGGGTGGGGGAGGTGCTTATAGTTCAATATTAACCGATAATGGATAATTTAACTTACTTCAATAGATAAATTCTTTAACATAATTTTAATAAATTACAAATTTTAATATAACCAAATTCTTTGTTTTATCTTCATTTCAGAAACTATTTCGATAGTGATCAAATTGAAAGAAAAAAAAAAAAATGGATTTCACAGCGTGAAGAAATTAAAGTCATTTATATCCAGAAATATTAAGTTTTAACAATAATTTATTTTGAAGTATGATCAAGTAAAATATGATAAAATATAAAAACATTAAAAAAAAAAATATTAAATTGTTAACGAAAGAGAAGTAACTATTTAATCCTAATCGTTTAGCTATTAAATAATAGTAATAAAACATTAAGCTTAAATTTTTTACTTCAAGGGACCAGAATAAAAATCTAACTTTCCCAGCCAGGACTCGAACCTGGATCTCCTGCTATCCGGGCCAGTGCATCTACCATTTATGCTACCAGGAAAAGTCTGATAAGTTATTAAATTCCCCGCACTGGTCCTGCTAGCATAATTGGTAAATGCACCAGCCCGCATTGCAGGAGATCCAGGTTGGAGTCCTGGCTGGGACAGTTAGATTTTTATTCTGTTCCTTTGCACTAAAAATTGTTAAAATTTACGTGGGATTAAATACCACAAACTAAATAATATTTATAAAATTAAAATTTAAAAGTAAATAACGAGAGTCATTTAAACAGCTTGACAATGTCATCTCCTCCGAGCATAAGACGATATATCCGTCTGCCTCGGAGGTTAGACTTTCGACACTAGTGCAGGGAATTTAATAAATTTTCAGACTTGTCTCGGTAGCGTAAGTGGTAAATGCACCGGCCCGGATAGCAGGAGATCCAGGTTCGAGTCCTGGCTGGGACAGATAGATTTTTTATTCTGTTCCCTTGCACTAAAAATTATTAAGCTCTTCATTCTCTCTTCTAGCTGTTAGATTCATCTTATTTGAAACTAGATTTGGTGGTGGCTTAGTTTGAATGTAAATTTCATAAATTCATAAATTAAGCTTATTTTGTAAAAAAAAAAAAAAAAAAACCTGAATAATTCGATTTCCTTTAGAAAATCCTGCAAATAAGGAGGAAAATGGTAGAAATGTCACAGTGGTTTAACGTAAAACCCACTAAAAGTAGAAGAGGACCAAGGGGCTTTTTTTGTCGTCTAAGGAAATAAAATGTGAGCTGAATTTATTCTTCTGAAGGGGGGGGGGGGGCAGAAAGTGGTACACATATCTGAGTGCTACACTACTAACAGTGTCTTGTTCATGAACAAAGGGGTGTAATAATAGGATAAAATGGGCAGAGGAAGTTTTCTTGGATCTTTTTAAAATCCTCATGTTCTCAAGTGTACAATTTCACATTTCGCTGTGGGGAGGGTGGACTTTTCTTGTTTCAGATCGATCAGAAATGTTTTGTCCAAAAACAAATTTATGAATAGTGAGCAGTATCTGTAATGAAGGCATGAATATGAAGTTTAGTGTTTAGTGTTTAGTGCTGTGTTGGCTCAGGGGGACTAATCCAACAATATCGCTGGGAGAATAATTACTCCGAGGCTTTACTTCGTCATTCTCTTTAAGCCTTGGTCCCTCCTCGTCCCTCCGTCACTGCCACAAACATCCCGCCCCCGGCTAACTTGGACTTGACTTTACCTGAAGCAATATTACCTATACTTAACACTTAACAACTATGGAGGTTTGTTGGCCGGCGAGTATATATTGGAGAAATTAGTCAGGTTTTCGGCCAGGATCATAAAAAAAAATACCCTATTAATTATTGGGTTTTAATTTTATTCTATAATTGCCGACGTTTTGACTTACCTGGTAAGTTATTATCAGGGCTGAAATGCAATAAACAATAGTACACTTATAGGATTACAGTTCGAATGAACAAACATAAATGAGGTATAAATATTTTATTTGGTTGTGGTTTTTTATCCCACGTAAATTTTAAACAATTAATGAGAGGGAATAGAATAAAAAAAGTCCTTATGATGTAATGGCTTAAAACACCGGCCCAGATAGCAGGAGATCCAGGTTCGATTCCTGGCTAGGACTGATAAATGAGGTATGTTATATGACAGAAACAGGTAAACAAAATAAACTCTTTTTCAGTTATTCTATATATGATTTTCAGTCATATAATATACAACATCTCTGTCTGTTCATTCCAATCTATAATTCTATAAGTGTAATAGTGTCTATTGTATTTATGCCCTGATGATGACTTACAAGTTCAGTCAAAACGTCGGCAATAGTAAAACTTTTACCCAATAATTTTGAAGTAATTAAGTTTTCTGATCCTGGCCGAAACCCTGACTGATTTCTTCAAATAAAAAACAATGTTTACTGAAAAATTTTGGATATCGAAGCCAGAAATTTATTTGAATAATTATTCTATGTAAATTAAAATGTTTTTTGTTGGGGTTCAGTCAAGATTGATCAAAAAATACAAGTTAAAAAAATGTGTATTTTTTAAATTGTATTTTTGGACAACCTTCACCGAACCCCAACAAAAAACATCTACTTAAAATCTCTACGGTCAAAAACTCTCAATTTATTCTAAGAATATTTCCCATGATTCCTTTAAGTTGGATTTATAATAAAATAATAAAAAACGTTTGTGTGACCCAAAATATTTTCTAGACTGGTCGCAAAGAGTGGGGGTAGCTCTCTCTCATCTTAGTTACATTCTTAAAACTAATCCTTAAAAAGCTTATTTTGTAATAGAGCTTAAACGTGAGGAAACAACACTTCACATTAAATATGCCACATTAACTTGAGAAAGTCCACTCAGCATTCTAAAATATCTTTTCTAACTTATGGTTTTTTTTTTTTAAATATTAAGGATTAAAATAAATTTTTACTTATTTAGGCCTATAAATTTCATTTGTTCATGAATACATGCTTTTCGAAGGGCAAAAAAGTTTTGAATGGGATGGCAATCTGTAGATAGCCCCCCCCCCCCCTTCTTGACTCTAACTGGTCGAAAGGGAAGCTAATAATTTAAAAAAAAAAGAGAGAAAATAAAAGGCTTCAATTAATAGTGATAAATCAATGATAATGCGTTGAAATGAACAGCTGTTTTAGCCGCATTGCATTTACTAAACTAAATGCTTTTCTCTGTGTATATTTATACAATTTATGTGTTCATAGTTAGTTTCTATTTTTTATTATTTGTCTTATCGGATACTAATTATTTCTTTTATTAGTTTTAAGTGTTTCTTGAACCGAATTCTGTATTATTAATTTTCAAAACAATTATAAACTGTGAAGTGTAACCTTCCGGTTCGTTCTCGAGATAGAAGAATAAGTCAGCGGGTGGCAATTGGTCAAGAGAACTGTTAGACTGAACAGAAATCCCAGCAAAATACCACGATCAGGTATTTGAGGTAATAAAACAACAAATAAATTTGAGCCTTGTAGGAACGTAAGCAACATGAATTATTATTGTTATTTTTTTTTTAATGGCGTGTCAACCTTTGATCATTAACGCCAGGGAGATAGTTTATAGAAGCGGGAATATATTTCCAAGTAGAAGAATTTATTAGCAATAGGTCATGATGTTATACCTCATCATGACCTATTGCTAAGAAATTCTTTGAATTGTTAATGCGAATTATGTGGATGGACAAAGTAATTTCTTTGTGCTTGGAAACTATGAAATTTATAAGAAAGAAAAAATCGAGAGAGAATGGAAAAGAAGCATACTGAAAATGCATAAGATAAGATTTAATAGCCTGCCCACTTTCAGAAAGTTCATTAATTTACCTAAGCCAATTACAATCCAAATAATTGGGAAGTGGTCTAAAATTATCAAAAATTACCTCCGATTTGTTTAATTTCTCAATTAAAAAGGCGGGAATGACACATCTATATACATAAAGTAGGATGTGTGTATGTATATAACGTATGGACTTTAAAACAGCTGGGGCAATTTTAATGAAATTTCCAGGGAATACTCAGAATTTTCAGGCAGATGGCACAGTGAAGTCTGATTTTTGATTTTCGGTCTGCGGGCGGAGGGGCGTAGCAAAATCAAATTTTCATTTCTAATTTGTCTTAAATACATGTGTGAGCCCATATCTACACCATATGTAAATTATTCGGTGTAGTAACTTTTTTTTTTTTTTTTTTTTTTTAAAGGCATATCAACCATATAGGTCATGGATGCCTCAAATACAATAGATAATAATTCCCTAGAGGTATGTAAATCGTTAAAGTAGCCGCCGCAAGGAGACGAGCCCGGCGCGACGGACGGGTACCCGCCCCACGCCAGCCGGACCTCGATCAGCCGACAGACCGACGATGTCCGGCCCGCGCGCAGCGAACCCCATCCACCCCACCAGTGCCCATCTAGCCCCTCGGCCGCTTTTAATGAGTTTCGTTTATGATTTACTCTCTAGAAGGCAAAGAAATAATATTTTCAATTTTACATAAATTTTGGGATTCTAAAAATTTAATTTAATAAATAGTATGTAGAAGATAATGTATTTATATAAGCATTTATTCACTCGAATTTGTTTTAGATCTGTATATAATAAGAATATATTAATTTGTTAACATTTATAGAAAATTATTTAAATGTCATTAAGATGAAATGAAGTAAATAATAAATGTACACCCACACACACACACACACACACACACACATATATACATTTTATATTGATCGTTTTAATTTCGTTTTTTCTAAGAATTTTATTATTTCATTAATATGTTTAGTGTTATTACCCAGCAGTTCCCTTAAATCCGTAGGTAAATTGAGCTGAACTCTCTCACCAATGTATGCCCTGCATTCGGTGAAGATGTGTTTTACTGTTAGACTCACCCCACATGAATTACACGTCACCGGTGGTTCCCTAGCCATCAAATGTCCGTGAGTCAAACGACAATGTCCAATCCGCAGTCTCGTCAAAATGACTTCCTCCCGTCTAGAATTCCGACTACTGCTACTCCATTTTCCTACGTACTCCTTTATCTCACGGAGCTTTTCACCCAGTCGCATATTGCTCCAGTCGTCTTGCCTTTTTTTTTGTAGTAACTTTATTAAGTAACTTTATTATTATTACATGAATTTTTACGTAAATTTCGTTAAAAGCTCTATTTAAATCGTGCTATAATACAACAATAATGTTTGCTTAGGGCCAGCAATGCCCTAAAAGAAAATAAACAAATTGGGCAAAACGAAGTTGGCTGGGTCCTCTAATTTATTATAAAAGCAACCTCTCGAGGTCTTACCATATACCCAGTAAATCTGAACGCCTATTTACTATGTATTTCTGTTCTTCGCGAGAGCCAGTGTGAATTTCACACTTACCAACTCTCCGACGATAAAATCCCTCTTATTTTCATTAGCAACCTGCGCTCTACAGCACCTGTCGAAGTAACAAAATACAGCTTTTGCTGAGAAAGCTTAAACTGAAGTCGAAATAATTAATGCAGTCGACCGTTTTAAGGAACAAATATTGTGTATATAAATATTGTGTGTATAAACTGACAAAAAAAGTTAAAAAGAAAAAAAAATTGATGTTACAAATTTAATTCATATAAGGTTTAAAATATCTAAGGGAGATATGTTAGATATAGTGAATTTTGAGATAAGGTGGACCATGATATATTTATGGGAAAATAATTTATAATTTATAAATATTAATTTAGTTGTGTTGTATCATCCCACGTAAATTATAAACAATTAATAAGAGGGAACAGAATAAAAAATCTATATCTAGGTTCGAGTCCTGGCTGGGACAGATAGATTTTTTTATTCTGTTCCCTTGCACTAATTGTTTATTAATTTATAATGGAGTTCAAGAAGTTCTATATGATTTGATAAGCAAACATGTAAGTAAAAATAATAAACTACAAGCATAAATATTCTGGCAAGAGTAATAAAATAAAAATTAGATCCACAACATAAAAAATGAAAATGGCTTTTTTTAGATTTCGAATGTTATCTTTTAGAATGCGACTTTATTGATTTCACAATTTTTACGAGATTGTAGTATGAGATAATTCAGTGACTGCATACGAAATTAAAAAAAAAAAAGCACTGAGGAACAGTGAAAAAAAAACAATGCACTCTGCATAAATCTCTTCGAGTATTTATTGCATATTAACGGTTCCGTTTCTATAAATACTTAAAATAATATAATTTGATGTAACAAATCTGAATAGTTGTAAACTGATTTCTTGAGGGCAATGTATAAGTAGGACCTTCTTAATGGAATAAGTTTGAGGTTTCAAAAGCATTTCAGTTAACNTATATATATATCAATAAATATAGTTTTTAAAGAAATTTTAAAATATTACAATTAAAGTTATTAAACATAAGTATTTATTAATGCAATGCCAGAAAAAAAAAAAAAATTTGAAAACTGAAAACATTTTTTTTATTGGATTTTGTTAAATATTCTAGGTAAAGAGAGTTTTGTTTTAATATATCATAAGAGGTAAGATGGCTGAGCGCATGAAGGAATTTACCAAGTTTAAAAGAGAGGGGATTGATATTGGATATGATAGGACGGAAAGGGTGGTTGGGTTTGTGTATTTTGGGGGGCGGGGGGCATAACATCTGGGGGCATGTGAATTGGAAGAGAAGCTTTTGTATGTTTTGTTCGGAAGATCTTGTTTCCGAAGGCTGCTTTGAAGATGTTCAGGCAGCGTTCTGCAAAGCCTTGGGGAGAGCCGCTTCCTCAAGTTCCTCCTGATATTTCATGGATACGGGTAAGGCTGTTCTCAGGTGTTCGGATGATCACTACCGGACAAGTCGGCCCAGAGAGATAGTCAAGATGAAATCCACAACACTGGCAATTTCCGTCAGGATGTGGGCCAGGTAGGGTTGGTGATTTAGGGTGGATGTTGTGGAGTGAATGTTTTTGAATGGTAGCTAGGAGACGGCGACCTTTCGGGGTACACAGCAACGCTTACTGTTGAAATCACCTCCTGCGATGGAAGTTTTCATAAGCCTCAGCTGTGCTTCGGAGGACTACGTATAAACGACACTGTTAAAACGTCTTTGTTTGATGTCAATACTAAGTGCCGTATTTTTGTTGCTAGCGTTACAGGCAATCGAGAGTCTTTTGTGTGGGCGAATCAAAATGGCCTAAACCTCGCTGCTATTGTTGCCAGAGTAATTTGTAACACTCAAGACTGAATGGAATGAATGATAGGTTTGCTCACTCCACTTTCAGCCCTAAAGAGAAGTTGTCACATGATGTGCGAAAGCCCGACAAAAACAGTTTTCGACATGGCCAAGCCAGGAAATATATATGAATTAATATTTACATTACAATTACATTCTTCTCTCCACAAGCACGGAATTAGATTAAAATAAATTCGCGCATAACTTCAGGGAGATAAATTATAAACAGACCAGGAAAACGAGCAAGAGATGCGACGGTTTCGAGAACCAGCGAGCGATATGTTATTTATATGGTTGGAGGTTGGTTGGCCGTCATGTTTCATGCTGGAGAAATTAGTCAGGGTTTCAGCCAGGATCAGAAAAATAAAATACTCCAAAATTGTTGGGAAATTACTTTATTATTGCCGATGATTCGACTTATTTTGTAAGTCATCATCGATAGTGAAGTCTGGAGGGATATCAGAGGGAGGTTTATGGTCACAACTCAAATCTTTGAGTTTAGCTTTTAAAAAACCCAGTTATTTTATTTTCAATCTAATTATTCTCAATTTTTTTGTGCTATTCTAATATGTCAGTATTTTTAGAAGCATCTAAAGCCGGATTAAGATTTTTAAATGTCCAGTGAATCCTGAAATTATTCTATCAGTTTAAAAAAAATTAATTTCTCGAATATCTTTGAAAAAAACGTTAAAATCCCAACTCAATACCTCTCCTGTTACGATTTGTAGAGACAGGAATTTAAACAGGACAATTTCTGAGTTGTGTACCGGAATGTGTTTGTGATCTCTCTTTCTCTTGTCAATGGTCGTACGCACACAAAAACTCATAAATATATTTATTTTTCGTAGGCTTTAAATATCCGAAAGGTATTTAGTTACCCCATGCGGTACTCATATGTTCTTGAGCGGACATCAGAGATCTAACCTGCCTTACGCACACTCGGTACCCGTCAGATACTTGATCGGGTTGTTTTTCAGCGACAGGGTGATGGTCCTTCTTCCAATACCAGTTCCTCCAGGATCTGTGATTTTCTGTGGGGCTGACTCCCTTAGAAGAGTTATCAGCTGTAGATTGACGGGTCTCATCAATCTCGGGGGCTGTCGACTTTTTTCATATCGGGAGTAACGCCAGCGCGAGACTTGCCCTCTTTCAGGAAGGGAACGTTAACCTTCTGCCAGTACGTTACCACCGTGACAGGAGCGACCCTGGTTAAGAACTTTGGAACTAATAATTTAGAAAAGGGCAGGGGATCGGTGTTCAAACCCAGGACCTGTAAAATGTGAGTTGTGCACGGTAACACTACACTATGAATGCAGTGATACATATACTTATAAACTGTGTATTTATGGAGTTTACAATTCTTTCCACCAAATCACCGAAGTATTCGTTAATATCTTTCAGGAGTGTAAGGTATTAAATTGCCAGGAGAAATTAAAAAATCTAATAATTCTTCGGGATTATTACTGTGCTATAAATTTTTTAGTAAGTAGTAGGCCAAAATAAATACTTTTCGAACATTATATTCAACATGCTTAAAAAATGCTTGATATGGGAGACATTTAATAATATAATTTGAAGGGAATAAGCCTGTTTCCAAAAATATAGTATCCAAATTCGATATTTGAACTTACTATTAGTAAATTTTTCAAGTTAAATCAGGTAAAAAGTTTGGAGTGATTAGACAAGCTGATGCATGAAAAGGAAACATGTGGGGGGGGGGGTTAAAGAATGACTGTATTAAAAAACCTATAAGATTTTTAGTTGAAAGAGCTACAACTGGCCTAAATTGTGAGTATTGAATTTAGAAAATATAACATGAGTTGTCATAACTTCCATTGTCCGTCTTCATTGGTTTCTGCAAACCATCTGTTGGCGAGCGCTTTCGGACATTGTCCGACATGAGTTGTTTAAAAACGCTTATGTTATGGAGAACATAATCATATATAGGTATGCTAACTTGTAATGAATTCATCCAGCTACTTGGGTATGATATATTTGAGGTCAAAATTATAACTCTTAAAAGACTCCAGTCTCCCTCTTGCACCCTAACGAGACATTCCTGAGCTCCGATGATGGGATCACAGTTCCTGAAAGCGCTGATGGCATTAACCACCTAAAGTTAAAAAAAAAAAAAAAAATGCTCAGGTTTTGTGTGAAATATGGACGTATGGATTTGTCAATTTGATGCAACCCTTAGTTATAAGGCTTTATCAATAATTATGTTTATAAAGAAATACTGACGTTAATATGAAATGAGTGGAATGAAAGTTAAATGAAATCTTAACTTGAGATAAATAAGAATTGTTCTTACTTTCTTAACATTAAACAAATGTCACATGTTGAGGGAGATTTAAATATTAAATACAAACTTATCTCAATAAATAGAAGAGGATAATTTTTTTACCTGTTTTTATCCTCGTTTAAAAATACTCAAGAATGTGACTAATTTCACCAAAAATTGACAGCTTTTTTCATAATATGTTACCTTTTTGAAAATAATGACTTTTTGATTATTATTTTAATGTAAAACTACAAACCAATATTAGACGGTGTTAATGTACATTTATTGTAATAAAGTGAAATAAAAACAGCCCCCCAAACTTAAACTGTGATAACTCAATGAGTAAGCTGACTGCTTAAATATTTTTCCAGATGTTGGTATAACTTTACGCCGTTTGATGTATTATACTCTCACGAATTAAATTATATAACTCACATAATGAAATATAAATAGCGCATAGTATCATATTGAATTATACTCACTTGATCTTTGATTCTTGATAAAGTATAGTTGGAGTCTTTCCTTGAATGTGTTTTCGTTGACATAGTATTCGACCCGAACCCTAGAAAAAGAAAAGGAAACAGTAAATTTACTTTTACATAAGAAAATCCACAGAGACAAAAAACAAAAAAACAAAAGAGAAGTTGGACATATCATTAGTTAACCAAAAGAAAACAAGTGAAGACAGATTTCCCATTCACAGATACCTTTTATTTGTGCTGATTCGGAAAGCACAGTTTCAGCCATTAGGGGGTCCTTCTTAAGAGTTTCCGGAGGCAATTAATTAAACACTGATGCATTTAACAACGAATTGATGACCTTCTCTTACACTGATGGATTGAAATAAATAAGATTATGATACAATTATTCCATACTCGTTCTCCCATTCTATTGTCTCTTCTTTCCAGAACTACATCTTTCTCCCCATCCTCCAACCTCTCATACAAACTCTCTCTCAATATCTCTCATTGTATATCCTTTCTATGCCTTCTCCATCACTTTTTCCTTCCTCGTATCTCCCACATATACGCTTCTTATTAATTCCTCTACAGACGATAACACAACTACCTTCTTCACCTCCTAAATACAATCGTTCTCTTTGTTCTCATGATTTTCCTTTCCAACTAATCTTCTATTCTTTCTTCTTTCTCTGCTATATCTCACACAATATTTTTCATTCTTTTTTCCACTAACACAAATGATTTCTCAGTTGGTAACCATAGATTGCCATTTTTGAATGTCATCTTTCTCTGCTCTTCGGTGGACGGAACTCACATCTTATGCAATTTTTTTTCTTTCATTATACACAAGTTTTTCTTTTGCCTCTCCCAGTGCACAATCACTCTTTCTTCTTTCTCTTTTTATAGCTATTTCCATTATTTTCTTGTTTTAAATTATGAAACACTTAGTATAAAGAGAATATATGAAAATATGCTGCAAATTCCAGTTAAATGTTTTTTTTTCGTTACTTGTGTATTTATCTATTATAATATTTATTATTTTCAATAATAATCAAAACAAGAATGGTATAAAATTATATTAATTGTTACTAAATGTATATTTTAAAATATATTTTTGAGAGTAAAAAAGAGAAAGGACGAAAACAATGGTAGCAAATATTTTTTTAAAAACTCTTGTGTCAAATTAAAGTAAATTCTTTTTCACACCCTAAACACTTATTTGACGCAGTACACTTTAAGAAACTTGTAATCCGAATCTCATAGAAATAAAATATCTTTGCGTCTTAAGATTACGGGGTAATGGGGGTTCGTAAAAAAAAAAATTTAAATTATAAAGTAAACCAATATAGAATGATTCGTTAAATACGCAATCCCTGTAGAGAGTGGTTTTTTTTAATTTAGTTAGTAATAGAGTGTTCTTATATTTTGTAACTCTTATTGTGTTGCAAAATGTAAACCTATTTTCTTTTATAAGGGGCCTATTTATTAGATCCTAATAACCTAAGCCCTTTGAATTTTAGAGAACACAGTTTTAGAACTAGCAACTGCCCTATTCACCGAAAACTATTTCACTATCAAATAGAGTAAAATTTTAACCTATGTAGTTGATTGACCTTTAGTCAATAAAATAATTTATTAATATATTATTTAATATTTCATAGTAAATTGAAATATATATTTAGAATGAAAACTAATCTTAGTTTCAGATTAGAGGAATTATTTAATTATTACAGTGGGGAGGAGATAGAAGCTACTCGGAATTACTGAGGAACTTCTGAAATGGAATTTCCAAGTTAAGGGGAATAATTCAATAAATTGAGTCATGAAAATTTAATTAAATTGGGCTGAATTTTGGCTTCCAATGGTACCTAGTTTTACAAAAAATAAAATTATTATTCACAATTGACCTTCTGTTTTTTACTTCTCGTTGGTAAATGAAAGGTCAGAAATAAAAGAAAATAATTCTAAAAGCATTTATTTATTATCTGTACAGTTCTTAAATGCCTCTTCAGGAGCTTAAATTATATTACACAAGTTATAAAGTTGAACCTTCCTCTTCGAAATAAACATAAATTTCTTGATTCGTCTTTACATATCGTGTAGTTTATATATTTTATAATATTTCCTGAAAAAGCATGTACTGAGAAAAGTGAGCTATTTGGACAATAAATAAGTTTTTTTTTTGTTTAAATTTTTATTTCTTTTTGACCTTTTAGAAATTATAAAAGTTATAAAAAACTTTTTTAATTGTTTATTGTCTGATCGCTTACGTATTTGCTATTATACCATGAAACTTGGCCACATATACATAATATTTATGAGTAATGGAGTATTTAAAATTATTTTTCGGTTTTGTAATTTATTTTTTACTCCAAAGCAATAATTACTTGCTTAATTAAAGGCCTTTTTACAGTATTCATACCAAGTATGTATATTTGTATAAAATTATACATTTGGCAGAAGGGGTTTTCTGAAATTTCACAATCATTAAAAGTCATAAAATGGAATCTGAAAGATAGAATTGATATAATAAGTCTATCACGCTGGCATTTTGATTTAAAAACCGTGTAAAATAAAAATTTTCTCTTTAGATTAAACTGAAACCTACTGAATTTTCATTCGATTTTCCTCGTTAAAGAATTTTATAATTAGAAAGCTACTTGCCAAAGTTAATTACAAAAAACAACTAATTTCGGCTTATAGGCCGTGAAATTAAAATTCATGGTGCAATTAATCCCCACTCATAATTGTTCAGTTTGTTCTTTATGTCTCTTAGTATTTATTAACCAACAAATCCGAATAAGCTTCATTCCTTTACACCAAATATTACGCCTGCAACTAGGAAGAATATTTTTTACAAAACATTTATGATTTCTGTTTTTGTTTTCTTCGCGTCTTGAGACTTAAAAAAAGAAATATTAACGGATCGAACTTTAAAAATCTTTTAGAATAAGTATATATTCTGTATTATT
>KZ807088.1:71309-83379 GCA_000696205.2 Oncopeltus fasciatus
ATAAGAGGGTCCAACCAATCGATAAGAGGATCCAGCCAATCAGCGAGCAGGAAAACAGGATCAACCAATGGGAAGACAGGCTTCGCCCAAGGACCGGACAGCGCCGGGTATAAATACCCCTGGATTTGAAGACAGCTCTCATTCTCTATTCAGCCCTGAAGAAGCCATCACAGGATGTGCGAAAGCTCGGCAACCATCAAAAACTTTACACGGTCCAACCCGGAAAAAACTATACATGCTTATTTTGTACTATTTGTAATAATTTTGATTGTTTAATGATATTTTTAATGTCAGCAGTTTAATTTTATTTATTGTATGATTAGTTATTGATTATAAATTTATTTTTTATTATTAATGTTAAATTAGATTTTGGTTGCAATAATCCTATAGTTATACTTACAATTAAAACACCCTTAGTAAATTACAATAAGAAGTAAACAGAGAAGGAAGGTATCAAGTGTTAGCCTTTTTTTTTTTCTGCAGTATCCACCTGCCTTCCTTATATATAGGGAGGAAAAATTAATAATTTAATTCATCATTTATATTTTTCTTTTCTGTAATAAAATATGAAAAATAATCTTCGGTTAAGAAGCTCGTTCTTTGGAGTACTTTAAAAAAAAAAAAAATCCTAACAGCTGTTTAATAATGTAAGAAAAATATATTTCAGATTCTTGTACAACGGATAAATTTATTATTCAAATTATCTGTAATAAGTTTCTGGAAGGCAAAATCAATAAATATTTAGAGTGTTCTAGATAAGATATCTGGTTAGCCATGAAGGAGAACGTTGCGGGACAGAGGAAATGAGTCATTACTCCTGTTTTGGCGGTAGACTTGGCTGCCTTCCTCTCTCGTACAAACTTCCCTGTCTTCCGTAATTAGTACAGCAAAGAGGTAACTGTAGACAAATATCCCTGTCATCAGCTCGTCCACATTACAAAGCCCCCCCCCCCCCCCCTTAAACGGGTTGTACACCTTTGAATTTACATCCATCTTCCCTGAATCACTCCTACTCAAATAACAATTTTTAGTGCAAAAGAACAGAATAAAAATCTATCTGTCTTAGCCAGGGCATGATCCTTGATCTCCTGCTATCCGGACAGGCGTGCTAACCATTTGCACCACCGAGACTAGCCAGATAACTTATTAAATTCCTCGTACTAGAACCAGGAGTCTGTTCTGGCTGAGACAGATCGATTTTGTATTCTATTCCCTTGCATTTATTGTTTAGAATTTAAGTGGAATTAAATACTACAACGAAAGCATCATCTACTCAAATAACTTATTACAAACTCATCAATTAGCAGAGAATTTACACATTTGAAATTAATCATTATCCCTCAAGCCTGAACGAAAATGAATAATTATAAAAGTTTTTGTAATAAACAAATTTAAAATATTTCCATAATAATAAGGAGGATAACCAAAGAAACTACACTATTTTAAAACATTAAAGTTATCGTTTGAAAATAGTTAAGTGAAACGACACTCAAAACACATTTGTTTATAGATAAAAAATTTCTATAATTGGGGAGGATATTCTTCAAATTCAATATCTTAAGACAACAATATTTGAAGAAATTATTTTAGTTTATGCATCTACCGTGGGACGAACTTTCAATTATTACAAGAAAAAAAAGAAATATGAAATTACATACTTCTCTTCTTGCCTTTTTTTTTTTTTTTTTTTTTTACGATTCGTAGCTAATCAAGCTCGCTTATAATTATGACTTTTAAAGAAATACAATACCACAACCCTCTTGTGACCTAAAATCAAAAAAGTATTGTTCATTTAATATTAAAATATATTTTGACAACTATATATTTCTGCGTGGCTTCTCTCTGGAGTCTACAATTATGAAATAAGGGAAACTAAATCCAGTGTTAAGATTAATTATGCAAACAAGTAAATCCGTTTTTCTAATAAGAAAATTCTCAGTTATTATGTATTCGTGAAAATAAATATGTATCTTAATATTTAACAACATATTACTAAGAATACTAAATATTACTATGGGTTGTAAAATAACCCAATATTATACATTATACCAAGTATTACGATAAGGATGGTGGTGCCGAATGCTTGTGTGCCAAAGAATGCAATTACCCAGTTGTGTTACTAATCCTGTGTTCAGGCATTACTTGAACCTCGGGAATTAAATTTTTTTTTTTTTTTTAAATCCCAAATCTACCCAAAGTTTTAGAAATATTCCTCTAGAAGCAAATCAGTCCATGTGATCGCTATTCGACTTCTAAGAGATAAGTGAGTAACTTTATTGCGAGAGTCATGTGATATTTTATACTTTGAATGCTTATTTTGTGTTCACGTAGGCTTCCACAGTCATCAGATGAATGTAAAGTTTTTTCCGGGTTTGACCGTGTAAAGTTTTTGATGGTTGCCGAGCTTTCGCACATCCTGTGATGGCTTCTTCAGGGCTGAATAGAGAATGAGAGCTGTCTTCAAATCCAGGGGTATTTTGGACTTAGGACTCCAGGAATATACAAGATTCCCTGCTCCTGCGGAACTACTTACATCGGTGAGACTGGAAGGACGATCGACACACGCCTAAAAGAACACATTGCAGACATCAAACACGGACGTACAGAAAAGTCAGCTCTAGCAGAACATTTCGCTAACACCAGCCACCACATCAAATTCGAAGATGCTTCAATATTGGCCCGGGAAAACAACTACTATCGACGGACCATCAGAGAAGCCATCGAAATAGCGAAAAATCCTAGGAATATCAACAGGGAGGATGGATACAGGCTCAGCAAGAATTGGAAACCAGCGCTAATCGATAAGAGTGTCCAACCAATCGATAAGAGGGTCCAACCAATCGATAAGAGGGTCCAACCAATCGATAAGAGGATCCAGCCAATCAGCGAGCAGGAAAACAGGATCAACCAATGGGAAGACAGGCTTCGCCCAAGGACCGGACAGCGCCGGGTATAAATACCCCTGGATTTGAAGACAGCTCTCATTCTCTATTCAGCCCTGAAGAAGCCATCACAGGATGTGCGAAAGCTCGGCAACCATCAAAAAC
Source organism: Oncopeltus fasciatus (assembly GCA_000696205.2). Taxonomy (NCBI): domain Eukaryota; kingdom Metazoa; phylum Arthropoda; class Insecta; order Hemiptera; family Lygaeidae; genus Oncopeltus; species Oncopeltus fasciatus. The sequence continues at coordinate 74,357 of KZ807088.1, forward strand.
TTTACACGGTCCAACCCGGAAAAAACTATACATGCTTATTTTGTACTATTTGTAATAATTTTGATTGTTTAATGATATTTTTAATGTCAGCAGTTTAATTTTATTTATTGTATGATTAGTTATTGATTATAAATTTATTTTTTATTATTAATGTTAAATTAGATTTTGGTTGCAATAATCCTATAGTTATACTTACAATTAAAACACCCTTAGTAAATTACAATAAGAAGTAAACAGAGAAGGAAGGTATCAAGTGTTAGCCTTTTTTTTTTTCTGCAGTATCCACCTGCCTTCCTTATATATAGGGAGGAAAAATTAATAATTTAATTCATCATTTATATTTTTCTTTTCTGTAATAAAATATGAAAAATAATCTTCGGTTAAGAAGCTCGTTCTTTGGAGTACTTTAAAAAAAAAAAAAATCCTAACAGCTGTTTAATAATGTAAGAAAAATATATTTCAGATTCTTGTACAACGGATAAATTTATTATTCAAATTATCTGTAATAAGTTTCTGGAAGGCAAAATCAATAAATGCCTTTAAGGAGTCAACATTAATTTGATTTATTCTCTTAGTTTGCTGAACATATTTGTTTACTAATCCGAATATACTCCTGCTTGTCTAAATTATTCATATATGTATATAACTAATGTGATTGCTGTATATTTTCCTACATTAGAATTTGGACGAAGTCTTCAATGGATATTAAGTTTGTCCTGAAGTCTCTGTCTTGGGATTGAACTGTGGAATCTACATACTCATTGGGTGAATGCATTCATGTTGTGTTTTTCAGCTGTCTCACTGTTGTGCCACAAATAGTTTAGTCTTTAAGAACTTTGCGAAACATAAATAAAAGACAAAAAAACGAAATGTTTAACATTCAAAAATAAAATAAAATATGGAAGAAATAAAATAAATGTATCAATAGTTTTTCAATATTCTATCAATATTTTTGAAATATAAAAAAGAAAATGGTATTTAGGCTTTATGAAGGGTTGTTAGGTTGTATAAAAAAAATAAAAAAAATTGACCACTTGGCGTTTCTGGGCTAAGAAGATTGGGGGTACTTCCAAATAGAATTTTCGCGTCCACCCCTACTTTCCTACTTACTATGTGGGAACGGCCAAAGTCACAATCAAGCTAAACGGTGTGCTTGACTGCTTAGCCTTAAGTAGGCTAAGACGGTGTTAGGTGATAAGTGTAATCCTGATAAGTGATAAGACATCTTCGTCATATCATTGCTTTCCACAATATTAGCTTTGAGTGTTTTTGTTAATTATTATTATTATTGTTTCAGTTTATGAGGGAAGTAATGTCTTTATTGATTATATATTTTAATAAATAAATTCTATAAGAGTCAGTTTGTAATATTCCACTGCCGCAATTATTAATTTCATGGTGTAATGTCAAAACCGCCTGACAAGACGTAAAAGTTTGTTGAAAACAANCTCTAACATTTGAATTATATATCAATATTATCTTTTATTCTTATTATCCTATCTGGTATATTAGTTCAAGTAATAAATTTAGACAATACCCATGAAATTAAATATGTTAAAAATCTAACATTTAGCGCAAGTCTGATATAAATTTCTTAACTAAATTTTTTTTTACACATAAGTAACGAGAAATTTGAATATGTAATCATATTAAATATTTTTTGTGTGGCATACTTGTTTAAAAAATGGAATACGAAACGTGTTAGAAATATGAACCTTAGAGAAAATTGGAGAATAGAGTAATTTTTGCCCCTTCTAGATTTATAATATTTCAAACGGCACTTTTTTTATTTATCTGGAGAGTTAAGTGGGAATTTTAATACTACGGAAACCAAAAACTACCGCAACGAAATGTTTATTCCAATGCCAAATGTGAGAAACAACCGCCAAGAAAGATATCATTAATAAAAGATGGGCTGAGGAAATAAATATTAAAAAGATGTAAAAGGGTCCCTCGAATAAACATGAAGTTGAACACGAGGAAGGTGGAAGTATGACAGGACTAAAGTGGACATAATTCATCCGGTAAGTTAGTGTCGCGGGTGGGAAGCGAAATATCTCCTTCCAGGCCAACATGGAGGCGCATGTATCTCTTATCTATTCTTTGAGGGAAGTTATCTCATTTTCTTTCTTATGGAGAGACAGTGTACGTCACATACAATTATGAACTGCAAACAGCGCGAAATTCACAGGGTTTTATGATTTTTTTTTGTTGGGGTACGGTCAAGGTAGATTCAAAAAATACAATGCAAAAGATGTGCATTTTTTAATTATCGGCCTAGGAAAATTCATTTTTAGTTGTTAATTTTTTTTCCACAACATTTGATATTTAATTACTATAAGTTATGCCAATTCTATATGAATAATAATGTAGATCAATTAATTTTTTTATTTTTTCTCATGCCGTTGTTTTTCAACAGCCCTGAAAATGGCTTACAATGTTACATGTGTTAAAGACGGGAATTTAATTAAAAATGGACATTTTAATTGAGTTTTTTGGAACTACCATTACCGGATCCACCCCCCCCCCCAAAAAAAAAGACGTCTACTATAATCTCTACAGCAAAAAAACTCTCCATTTTCTCAGTGTTTTGCTTGTGTTAGTTCGTGACGCAGAATTAACTTATTGGATTTGTAATATCTGAACGAAATAAACTAATGAAGGTTATTATTTAGTTGTTTTTTTATAGTCCATATAAGTGAATTTTATTTCAAGAAGGAAAAGTTTTTTTTATAGAAAAATATAAATATAAAATAAATATCAAAATTTCAACCCCTAGGGATTGTAGACCTAGCCCACAAGATATATTTGAAGCCCGTAACGAAAGCTTAATCTTAAGCTAAGCCGATTACCACTGAACGGACATGAATGAGAGTAAACAAAATATATTTTTAAAGAAGGAGCGAGAAAGAGCGTGAAAAACCATTAAACAATGCTCTTGCCAAACTGAAAAGAAGAGTTTTTTTATTATAATGATGTTATAATAAATACATGTTAGACCAAAATCTAATTCATTTACTGTTCGCATTAAAAACCTAACTACCGACTTTGTTTGTTTTAATGGCTGGCAATTTGATTTTTTTGGGGCTTTTTTATGTATAATTGTTAATTAAATTAGATGTTCAAATAAAATTATTAGCATATTTCTTTTTAAAAAATCAAACTGATCATATCGGTATTATAATTACATTAAAAAAAAAAATTATATTATTCACAGGTCTAATTTAGAAATAAGCTAAGAACATGTTCCTGAAAAAAAAATTTTTGCATAAGTAATATATATCAAGTTGTGAGGGATTGTAGGGGTTCGTATCATATTACGGGGGATTTTTATATATATAAATAAAAATAAATCACCAAATCGGAAATTGAAATTTTTATATAATTCTCTATTGTTTTGAGTTTGTTATTGGCCCTAAACGGCCGCAGTGAAGACGGGCTTTGTAGAGAAAGACGAAAATCTAAATTAATAATTAAATTAATTAATATCTTAGTTGCTGATAGTGCTACGAAAAAATTAATAATACAAAATGTGTGTAAAATTTATTTATTATTAATAATGTAAATATATTTTAAAATATTCAGCATAATTAAGAAAAAGTATAACCTTTTAAGGCAGATAATTGGAAATTAACTATGAGGGTTGGCGGGAACAACTCACAAATGAGAGAAAACTGAATAAAAATGCTGACTACATCACAATAACTATATGCAGGTTATGGTCTTAGGATTCTTTCTTGTTATTATTGATTTTTATTTTATTTTTATTTTTAGCACAGTTCTTTGCTTTAATGGTGGAGGAAAATTCTTGGGAAGAAAGAGAAGATAAAATTCATTTATAAGATTGGCTTACATCATACTGACACATTGGCTTACATCATACTGACACATTGACAAATTGGAAACAAATTTCGCCATTGACTATTTTCTTACGTCGATTCACCAAAAGCAGAAATTTTTATATGTCTTTCCTTAAGTGCTAATCTGTCCCTTATTTCAGTTCATACCCAAAAATTATACAGATCATCTACTAATAAATTGAAGTATATATGTAGGATATAAATTGTGTTATTAAAGGATATTTTATAAACCAGATTTGACATTGTTTATGAGTTACGTCCTGAATAGAACCAGAGTATTATTGTTCACCCTTTTACATACACACTGCACACAGAGCTAATAATTATATATATATATATTTTTTTTTTAACTCTGCGTACTACTGGGAGTTTTCATTTTCAGTTTGATTAATGTGAAAGAGTACCTCACTTTCATTTTTGTTTTAATATTTTGAAAAGAAGGAACACTTTTATAAATGTCAATCTATTTATTGAGTACAATTTAATTTTGTATTTTTTTTTTAAGTTCAAAGATTTTTTAAATTGTAATTTGTATAACTAAATGTAAAATGTAATAAGTCACTTTTGTTGAAGGGGTTACCTATACAATTTGTAATTTCGTCTACATTGTTTTCTTTAATGTTATTTTGNTATATATATAGATACGCCCTCATAGATTTCATAGCAAAAATGGGTTCAAGTATAATTGAAATGTAAAAATTTGTTGATAACACAAAAACTACCCCCTGTTTAGGGAGGGTGAGAAGGGTATCTGCAGTGGGGCTAGCTGAAACTGAGAAAACCCTGGTCTGAGAGCCACGGACAATTAACTCTGTCCCTAAAGGGGCCTCCCTCATTTCTGCCAGGATGTTAGGGCTTTGTCTGATGGCCGACCTTAACCCGGCGACTTCACTTTACCGACCTAATAAACTTGAAGCCTTCATCGAGGAAGAGTCCTTTTTGGCGAAATAGGCTAACGAAACCCCCCAACCCCCTCGTATAATGGGGGTTGTAAATTATTGCAATCTATGTAAGGGAAAATTTACAATTTGGAACAAAAATTGTGAAGAAGTAAATATTTACTGTTCAATTGAAATAAAATAGATTTATTTATTTTGTTATTTAATATGGAATCACTTAGGGTCATGTTGGAAGGTACTGTCTTCAGGTAGCAACTATAGTGTTAACACCCAAAACTCTGGCGAAGCTTTTATTTTTCGAAAATAATATTACCCGGGTTGGGACTCGAATCCTCATCGTCTAAGTCCCAAATGGATCCCCTAGGATCAGCCCGCTCTTCATATAGGTATATTCCATTCTATCCACCTTCTTCAACATTGCATTTTATTATTTAATAGCTTCGCTTTAAATACCTTATAATTAAATATCTTTAATTTAATTATAANGTTCAAATGGAAGCGTAGAGATTATTAGTAGAGAATTTTTGTTGGGGTTCATTCAAGGTTGATACAAAAAATACAATTAAATTTTTTTTTTATTATTTAATTATCGCCCGACGTTTTGGCTTACATTGTAGGCAATCTTCAGGGCTATCATGAAAGCGAGAGGGGTCGTCTTGTCACCAGGATTCCATATTCATGACAGGATATGGATCCCATTCAGTCATGAGTATGGGACCCTGGTGACACGACGTTCCTTATCGCTTTCATGGTAGCCCGGAAGATGGCTTAAATGTAAGCCAAAACGCTGGCAGATTATTGACAAAATAAACATTTTATAAATTGTATTTTTCGGATCAAACTCAAGAGTCAAACAACCCTACATTTTTATTAAGTCATTTTTAATGAAACCTATGTACTATTCTATTATGTACTGCACTTATAAATCGATAGTTTAAATAATTTTTCGATTTATCATAACAAAATCAAACCATGGTACACACACACACACGCACACACACACGCACGCACGCACGCACACACACACACACACACACACACACACACACACACACACACACACACACACACACACACACACACACACACACACACACACACACACACACACACACACACACACACACACACACACACACACACACACACACACACACACACACACACACACACACACACACACACACACACACACACACACACACACACACACACACACACACACACACACACACACACACACACACACACACACACACACACACACACACACACACACACACACACACACACACACACACACACACACACACACACACACACACACACACACACACACACACACACACACACACACACACACACACACACACACACACACACACACACACACACACACACACACACACACACACACACACACACACACACACACACACACACACACACACACACACACACACACACACACACACACACACACACACACACACACACACACACACACACACACACACACACACACACACACACACACACACACACACACACACACACACACACACACACACACACACACACACACACACACACACACACACACACACACACACACACACACACACACACACACACACACACACACACACACACACACACACACACACACACACACACACACACACACACACACACACACACACACACACACACACACACACACACACACACACACACACACACACACACACACACACACACACACACACACACACACACACACACACACACACACACACACACACACACACACACACACACACACACACACACACACACACACACACACACACACACACACACACACACACACACACACACACACACACACACACACACACACACACACACACACACACACACACACACACACACACACACACACACACACACACACACACACACACACACACACACACACACACACACACACACACACACACACACACACACACACACACACACACACACACACACACACACACACACACACACACACACACACACACACACACACACACACACACACACACACACACACACACACACACACACACACACACACACACACACACACACACACACACACACACACACACACACACACACACACACACACACACACACACACACACACACACACACACACACACACACACACACACACACACACACACACACACACACACACACACACACACACACACACACACACACACACACACACACACACACACACACACACACACACACACACACACACACACACACACACACACACACACACACACACACACACACACACACACACACACACACACACACACACACACACACACACACACACACACACACACACACACACACACACACACACACACACACACACACACACACACACACACACACACACACACACACACACACACACACACACACACACACACACACACACACACACACACACACACACACACACACACACACACACACACACACACACACACACACACACACACACACACACACACACACACACACACACACACACACACACACACACACACACACACACACACACACACACACACACACACACACACACACACACACACACACACACACACACACACACACACACACACACACACACACACACACACACACACACACACACACACACACACACACACACACACACACACACACACACACACACACACACACACACACACACACACACACACACACACACACACACACACACACACACACACACACACACACACACACACACACACACACACACACACACACACACACACACACACACACACACACACACACACACACACACACACACACACACACACACACACACACACACACACACACACACACACACACACACACACACACACACACACACACACACACACACACACACACACACACACACACACACACACACACACACACACACACACACACACACACACACACACACACACACACACACACACACACACACACACACACACACACACACACACACACACACACACACACACACACACACACACACACACACACACACACACACACACACACACACACACACACACACACACACACACACACACACACACACACACACACACACACACACACACACACACACACACACACACACACACACACACACACACACACACACACACACACACACACACACACACACACACACACACACACACACACACACACACACACACACACACACACACACACACACACACACACACACACACACACACACACACACACACACACACACACACACACACACACACACACACACACACACACACACACACACACACACACACACACACACACACACACACACACACACACACACACACACACACACACACACACACACACACACACACACACACACACACACACACACACACACACACACACACACACACACACACACACACACACACACACACACACACACACACACACACACACACACACACACACACACACACACACACACACACACACACACACACACACACACACACACACACACACACACACACACACACACACACACACACACACACACACACACACACACACACACACACACACACACACACACACACACACACACACACACACACACACACACACACACACACACACACACACACACACACACACACACACACACACACACACACACACACACACACACACACACACACACACACACACACACACACACACACACACACACACACACACACACACACACACACACACACACACACACACACACACACACACACACACACACACACACACACACACACACACACACACACACACACACACACACACACACACACACACACACACACACACACACACACACACACACACACACACACACACACACACACACACACACACACACACACACACACACACACACACACACACACACACACACACACACACACACACACACACACACACACACACACACACACACACACACACACACACACACACACACACACACACACACACACACACACACACACACACACACACACACACACACACACACACACACACACACACACACACACACACACACACACACACACACACACACACA
>KZ807088.1:101147-111820 GCA_000696205.2 Oncopeltus fasciatus
ATTTTTTATTTAGAAATTTTTAAAAAAAAAGTTAAAAATATTATTAGAAAAAAAAAACCTCATTTACAAAAAAAGTATTAAAGCAAAAACTTGTATTTACTGTAGTGTTTCAAATCACAGATCAGTTTAAAAAATATATAGTAGATTATATAGAAAATGAAATTGGTAGTAAAGTGTAAGAAATGCCCTGACGCAGAAATGTATTTAAGATAACTGAATGACCAGATTGACCCTGGTGAAAAATGATTAGTTTATATAATAATGTTTGGATGTTTGATTACAAATCGAAAAAAAAAAAAATTTAAGGGAAGTCAAGAAAAACTTCAGTGAATTAAAAAAAAGAGAATTATTTTAACATTTACAAATGGCTGGGCACCGAGATATCCCCCATAAATATTTTCCCCATCATGAAAAAAATAAGGAGAAAGGTATGAGTGGACTAGAAACTAATGAAATGAAGTTGGAAAACCACTAAGTATTTTTTTTTAGACATATTATTGTACGAGATGACGTCTTTGTAATTGTGTTGATGCGTATGTATATTTTATTGAAATTGAAATACAAAACAAAAGGCTACGTTCGCGTTATTAAAAAAAAACGGACGAAATGGAGTGGAGGATTAAAGTATAATTAAAAGTGCTTCCGTCGCAGCTGGTGTAATATTTTGTTTAGATCTAGCTATAAGACTTGCCTAGGAACAACATTTTAGAAGTTAGGTAACAAAAAAAAAAAAGAATAGTGAAGAACATTACCCCTAAATTTAAATTAACTTTTATAAATGTCACTACTGAAATTCGTAGTTAAATTAAAATTTCGTATGTCATTTTTAAATACACAATGTAAGACTATGTTGATTTCTTCATAGTTTGAAATTTATTCAGTAGAAGTGAACGTAATTTTCAAATTCATTAATAGATATTTATCATTTATTTATTGTAATTCGCTTAGATTGACAAACATTAAAATTCCTGATGGAATTGTGGGTGTTGGACACAACATTTCAAGTAGTCTTATCGATGCCTCAAATGCACAATACAATATATATGAAATAATGAGCAGTGATTGGTACCTAGGCGGGTACTGTGTGACACGCCTGGGGCGATCTCAAGCGGTCAGTCCGAGAACTAATCGAACGAGTGAAGAGTAATTTAAATCCGGTTCAAGGGTTCCAGTTCGAGTTGGCCATCATAACTACTAGACACATGGAATTCCTTGAATGTTAAATTGACAATTATTGTTAAGTGTGATTTTGAAATGACAATTTATTAATTTTTTATTAAAACAATAGATAAGAGAACCTGAGGCTGGGAACTAAGCAGATTTCCCATTTTTAATTAATGAGTACATAAATGACTAGATAAACATGTTAAAAAATACAAAAATTAAATAAAGATATGAGCTACAGTATCGCATTGGTTCTCTGGCAAAGAGTAACAATTTTATTTTTTCTCAAGTTAATTTAATTGTTAAATAACTATTTCCTTAGTACCCACTTAAATATTATTTATCTCTATTTTCAGAATACTGAGAATTCCAGTAGTAAAATTTCTATTTTAAAAGTTTAGAATTATAAATTAAACTCTTTGATTTTTTTGAAAGTTGTGAAAGCATAACCCCCTCAAAAAAATAAAATAAAAGGTATTTTGTCTCAAATTCCTCTATCATCTGACTCTAGGAATTTCATGTCCGGCTCAACTCTACAATTAAATAAATCAGTTTTTTTAGAGGTAAAATATCTAAAATAGCGAAATAGAAACCAAATACACACACACACACGGNACACACACACACACACACACACACACACACACACACACACACACACACACACACACACACACACACACACACACACACACACACACACACACACACACACACACACACACACACAGATATTTTACCTCTAAAAAACTGATTATATATATACGCACCAAAGTGAAATTTACAAATCTGATGTACAAAGCTCTTTGTTTATTGTCTTATGTTTATATAATTTTGTTTTATCATATTATTACTTTAAAATGAATTATAAAATTTATAATAATTTGATATAACTTATATGAAATAAAAAATTAATGCGAGGGAATAAAATAAAAAATCTATCTGTCCCAGCCAGGAGTCGAACCTGAATCCCCTGGTATCCGAGCAAGAATGCTAGCCATTACTTGTAAATTTGTTAAAATTTACGTGGGACTAAATACCACAACTAAAACAAATTTATTTTAATATTTGCTTATGAAATCATATAGAGGGTTATTGACGTGAAGAACTCTCACATTCTATTCATCATTAAACAAATGAGCAATGACATATCAATTTAAAGTTCCTCGTAATCTCTCGTATTGATCCATCATCATGTGAGTGTTGATTACAAGAAAGCTCTTCTCAGGGGTGAGTAGGCAACAAGAACAATTTGTCGATTCGGCCAAATCTTGATGTTGGGTCGAAGAAGCACTAACAAGAACAGGAGAAGAAAGGAACGGGAATCCTGTCACTGACAGAAGTGTCCATTTGTCTTAAGCTGGTGGTCAAACTGTTGCATTAAGAGTCAACTCTGGAAGTAAGGTAGCATGGGACTAATTCTATGGGAAATATATTTTTTCCCTAACCTTTAAACATAGAGTAATAGGAAAACTATTTGACTGAAATATGACATAATATTTTCAAAAATCCTTTAATTATTCAACATGGACAATGATAGAGAGTAGTAGCTAGGTTTTACATGTTATGAAGTAATTAAACAAGTAAGAATTAGATTTTAAAAAGTTTTATACACGTGACAAATAAATAATTTATTAGGTACACAACATAAGAACCTGAAACCATAATATTAATACATAATTAGTTTCAATAAAAGACGCAAAAGAAGAAAAAAAAAAGATAGAAATAATAAATATACTGATGTCATAAAAGACCTTCCAAGACATACTGGTCTGATCTGCATTTATGGTAAAAGTATTGTGGATATGCCTCTTGTTCTTCTATTGGCTGAAGGAATTTATTCTTACACTTTGATAGAAATTGTTCGGATCGCGGTACATTGCAAATGCAAGTTGTCAACACGTCTAACTCTAGTCTTCTCCCTCTCCTTCCATCTATTTTAATCTTCTCCTCCCGTTCCAATTATTATAAATCCCGTCCTACTAATCTAAAATAAATGGCCTCTTGATCTGTCACTGTCTCTTGCGCCCGATAAATATTAGATAAGCTACTGAAAACATTATTCCCTGAAGAGATTAATAAACAATGGAATCAATTATTATTTTAGCAAATAAAAAAACATAACATGTATCATAAAGAAATAGGACATAATTACTCTAGACAACAAAATTAATCATTTTATATTTAAACACTACAATATAGAAGATTATAATCCTTAAATCCTAATGAAAATGTGACTGACGAAGGGAAAATGTGAAATTCGAGTGATCACTAAATATTATCTTATGTAAATATAATACGTATTTTTTATTTAGAAATTTTTAAAAAAAAAGTTAAAAATATTATTAGAAAAAAAAAACCTCATTTACAAAAAAAGTATTAAAGCAAAAACTTGTATTTACTGTAGTGTTTCAAATCACAGATCAGTTTAAAAAATATATAGTAGATTATATAGAAAATGAAATTGGTAGTAAAGTGTAAGAAATGCCCTGACGCAGAAATGTATTTAAGATAACTGAATGACCAGATTGACCCTGGTGAAAAATGATTAGTTTATATAATAATGTTTGGATGTTTGATTACAAATCGAAAAAAAAAAAAATTTAAGGGAAGTCAAGAAAAACTTCAGTGAATTAAAAAAAAGAGAATTATTTTAACATTTACAAATGGCTGGGCACCGAGATATCCCCCATAAATATTTTCCCCATCATGAAAAAAATAAGGAGAAAGGTATGAGTGGACTAGAAACTAATGAAATGAAGTTGGAAAACCACTAAGTATTTTTTTTTAGACATATTATTGTACGAGATGACGTCTTTGTCAAATTTCCCAAAGCTTACTCTGTATACCTCTGACACCCATTATCTAATTGCTTATCATTTATATATTTATAAAATATCATTATTTTCCTGCTTGTATTGATTTATATTAATTACTATATTTTGTATCTTAACCTATAACTCACTTAAATGTTTTTATCTTTAAATAGTTATACAATTTTTAAATATATGTATTATAAAAGTAATTTTTAGGCCTTTTATAGATTCCGCGCTCAGATAAGATCTTTGATTTCTAAGATTTTTTTCTGCTTTAATAATACAGGAAATTGTGCGAAGATTGGAATTTTCATTTTTTGAAAAACCTTAATTTACATTCGATTTAGTAAATTCTAGGGCACTCTATGCAGTAATTCTATATAAAATGTTACTATTTTTTTGCGTAGTATAAGAAATTGTTCATTCTTCCCATTGCGTGCCGCATCAAGTCTCCTTGACGTTGACGACAAATATGGCGAAACTCTCTCTCTATCTTCAGCCAAGTCTGAACAGTTGTTCTACTTTCCTTACCCCAGTCCATTCTCTTATATTTGTCAGCCAGGAGTCCTATTTTCTTCCAATTCCTCTACAACCCCCCGTCTTACCCACCATAACCAGCTGGAGGATACTATACCCGCCTCCTCGCAATATGTGACCCAAATATTCCATTTCCTCGATATTCCATTTTGTCGTGCGATTCACGACTCCGCTAAGAAAAGACTTGTATAAGGCCACAATCGAATGCTTCAATGCGATTCAATGGTGGATAGTTCTATGACCATAACTATTATACTATATTCACACAGAGAGGCAATAGAGCAATGAAGGCACTAATGTAGTCATTAAAAAAAAAAAAAACATTAATTAAAAGCTTTTTATGAAATTTAGTTCTCTCTTGTAGGTTCCATGTTGGAATAGCGATGAAGTTTCACTCCTGAATCTATACAGTCGTTTTAAAAACAAAATAAATCCGATATATTAGGTAATACTCATATATAATGTTTGTTTATTACAACTAAAATAATAAACTTTTACTTTAATAATTATAAAATAATAAAAATTACAAATCCCATTTCACCCTTCATCTTTATACTCTCTTTAATTCTTTAAAAAAAAAAAAATAACAAGAATGAAACTAAAAAAATGAAATGAAATTAGTGGGTAATGATAATAAAGATGATAATAGACACTTGAAATGAAAAACTGATTTTTGACTTAAGTTTCTTACTTAGAGAGATGAAAGCTCAATTATAGTAGTGGTTAGTGTACCAGAACACTATGATGTAGCATGAACAGTTATAAAAAATCACACAGTGAATCAAAAGAAGGGGGTTTAAATTCCATCAGGATAGAAATTTTTAAAATAATATTTATATANNNTTTAAAAAAAAAAAAAAAATATTTATTTAAGTTTTATTGTTTAACCACGGAACGTGTTTATCTTTTTTTTTGGTCAATTTAAATTCATTCTCAGAGAAATATTTTTTGAAGAATTTTAAATTTCTAAGTAAGCAGAATATTCTAACATGGTCACTCTCGCAGTATTACTCATTTTTCTTTCCCATGGAAAGGAAGTAACTTATTCTCAGAATTAAACTTGGAATATTAAATTAATTTTTACACACATAATGTTATGAACATTCGCACTTTACTATTATAATAATAATACATGTATTACTATTTTAAATTATGATTTATCTCTAAATCATCATTTCCTCATAACCAATTTAAGCCACTAACAAATTTATCCAACTGTTCGCGGAGAAAAGCTAAAAGACTGAATTTGATTATTCATTTTTATATTTTTTAACACTAGAACGAACTTGGATACACACATTACACACACGAGGGAATTTTTTCAAAAAATTGAATCACCTTAAAATTTAAATTAAACTAAATAAGTATTTATTTTTACTAAAACCCCGAATATTAACATTTTTGAGTCATCGATCATATTTAACTTACTTGTTTTATAAATTTTTAATAGGTAATCAATGTAGACAGGATAGAAATTTGATACAGGGGAACAGTACATATTAAATTTTCTTTTGTAAAATATGGTTTAGCTTAAAATAATAAAGCTTAAATTAACAAAGTTTTATTTGAGTTGGAAACGCTGTCTTTGTTTTGCGAGAATCCCTTTTCCTAAATAAATTCCCAAATTTTCAGCTATAATGAAAACCTTCTTTTGAAATAAATAGGGTCATGGAGGGAGGGGCTGTCTACAGATCGCCAGCATTTTTCAAAACCCCTGTACGTCTTTTATTTATGGATTTAATTCCTGCGCAGGCTGAATCCCATGCACTAAACTTGGGAGATCAAAACGACAAATACATGTAAATTTCATCAGTAAATTAGAAGCAGAATATACTTTAAACCATGAATTTATTTATAATATTGTAAGTATAAGAGGAGTTAGCAGTTAAATTTTGGAGATGGGAATACTTGACTATGTCATACATAACCGTCTTGCGTGTTTAACATACCTCAAGCCTTTGATTTAACACTCACATGATAATATGGTATTTTTGTGTTAGTATACATAGACAAGAGAATATTATGATGCTGTCTAAAATAATCTAAATAATTTAAGTGCTAAATTTTCTGAAACAAATGTAAGCTAATGAAATATGGAATTGAGAGTTTTTGACCGTAGAGATTATGTATAGATGTTTTTTGTTAGAGTTCGATAAAAAATAAAATTTTAAAATCTGTATTTTTTGTTATTTGGCGATGTTTCGGCTTTCATTGAAAGATATCTTCAGGGGAATCATGAAGGCGAGAGAGATGTCGTATCACCATGATCAAATGTTCATGACTGAGTCATGAACATTTGATATGTTTAGAATAGTTAGCATATAAAAATTCTATGGAATGGTTATGAATACATTTTAAGTGCAATAATGAAAGCCGTACAAAATTATAAAATGACCGCTACTTTATAAAATTAATAAGTCTATTTAAGCTCATCAATAAATATTATATAGCGAGTCGAATGGATAATTCAATTAAAATTGCTTGTAGCCTGCATATAAATATTGCTGTGAAGCAATTTACAATTTATAAAGTTCCTACAATTTAAATAAACCTGAAATTTATCTACAATGAATAGCCAAAAGTGTTACCTTACACATCAAACAACGTATATAGTAATATTTTGCATTAGTTGATCAAAAAAGGTCGACTATTTTATTTTATTTTTTTAAGTATATTTTTTAAAGAAAACTATAAAAGAACGCAGTTGATATTTAAACTCATTATTATCTCAGTACTTAAGGAAAATTATAGTTGCTATCCGAATTAATAAGAGATAAAAATCTACAATTACATCATATTCCGATAAATTCTAAAGAAATCATAAAATTTAATGTAATCAGTAGTATGTAATTATTCATAGTAAAACATTCTACAAGGGTATAAAAAAGTTTAATACATTGAAACATATTTTATCCAGCCTATATAATAATAATGTAATAACAGCTTTCTTTAAGTGGAAGTGATTTTCTTGAACAATGAAAGGTTTAATTTCTTTTTCCTAATTTTGTCTTAACTACTTGGATAACTTACATTCTTAGTTAAAATATATTAAATTATAATTGAGGGTGTTTTTTAAAAACAAATAGGATTTCGTAGCTTTTGGAAGTTTCAGATTGAAAGAACTTTAATATTGAATTTTATGACAATAGTATGAATTTATTTTTATAAGATTGATAATTTTTGAAAAACATTTAAAATTAGTTCTTGAAATTAACTTTTAAAATTTTATACACTTTCGTGCTTAAATTATTTTATTATAATAATAATATTAATAACCTAATTATTCAAACTTAATAAAAGGACACCAAATATTTAACTGATTTTTAATTTCAATACCTTGTAACATCAATATGATATGAAAAATTGATAATGGCATAAATAATGTAAGGTTGAAAGAATAAATTTGATAAGTTCTGGAAAAAAAAAAATTAATTTATAGAATTTTGAATTATAGCTTAAAATTTCATAAAAATGATTTAGAACCAGCAAAATAGATGAATATGAGAAGTCTGAAGATGTCTCATGAAATTACTCGAAACGTAGCATTCATTAATGGTATAAAATTGATAAAAAAAATCAATGGAAAACAGGAGTCTAAATAGCTTTGATTATTAATCTGAATGAACTACATGAGAGTTACTAAATCCCTAGAATTACTTCTAGTAAAACGAATTTTAATTGTAAATATTTATTTCGTTGGGGTTTATTATTTCACGTAAATTTTAAACAATTAATAAGAGGGAATAGAATAAAAAAACTAGATAGATTTCTTTATTCTATTCCCTCTCACGAATTTTCATTGGTTCACTGATTCTAAGCCACGTACATTCAGCTTAACTTCAAATGGCAGGTCTCTTTGAAGGTACTTCTTTAGAAAGCCTTGGCCAATTCAGGCCTCTCTGTCAATGTCGATGCGGGTTCGAGACCCGCATATATATGTGTATGTATCTTTCTTTTTTTTCCCCTTGTCGTTATAAAATACATAACGGTATTACAAATGGTATCATTTAAAGCCAAAACTTTTTTGTTGAAATGGAGAGTTTCTTATTTTATTAGATTTTTTTGTTGTTGGGGTGCATTCAAGGTAGATCCAAAAAAAATACAAATTTAAAAAAAATTTGTATTTTTTAAATTATCTACCAACGTTTCAGCTTACATTGTAAGTCGTTTTCAGGGCTGTTGAAATGCAATGTCATAAGAATAAAAAAACATAAAGAATTACATGATTTACATTATTATTACATAGAATTGCCATAACTAAATGTAATGCGATTTCAAAAGAATTAATGTAGTCAAATAAAAATAGAAAAAATTAAAAATACAAAAATCAAACAAAAAATTTACCACACTACCCATCACCATGGCGAGGAGGAGTACTATATAATAATGGAAAACCTTTAACTTTTTGGTTTTTATTTTTATTCTTCTGACATTGTATTTAAACTGCCTTCATGATAGTTACAGTAGTAAATTATATTTTTTGTATTTGTAATACATATTTTACTATATTCATTCTTCTTATATCACATTACATTTAGTTTTGGCATTTCTATGTTATAATGTAAATTCTTTAATTTTTTCTTTTATTTATATTTATATCCCTATGAAATTGTATTTTAACAACTCAGAAGATGGCTTACAATGTAAGCCGAAACATTGGAAGATAATTAAAAAAATTCATTTTTCTAAAGTTGTATTTCTTTGGATCTACTTTGACCGAACTCCAACAAAAAACATCTTTCTTGTTGCGTATTTAAAAAAAAAAAAAAATTTAGTGATTAATATGGTAACGACCGTTGTCCCTAATTTTAATATTAAAAGAAAAATGCTCTGCAATTTTGTTCATGGATGTTACTAGAGATGTATGGCATCATCAGAGATAGAATCAAAGCAAACTAAAGAAGAGAAAAGAAGAGAAACTTAAGCAAAATAAAGAACCATAAATGGTGTAGGTGAAATGTTCTATGTATTTCAGTTTAACCTTAACTGGTCAAATAAAGGTGAACGAGATACTGTATTAGTGACAGAAACTAAATTAAATAACTTGATGAAAATAAAAAAAACAAACAAAAAATACAAGTAGAATCATGGTGATTGCAGCACCAAATATAGAAAATTATTTTTTTTTTTTAAATACATAAGAAAAGCACTTTGTAACAATGAAGTTAATGATTAAGAAAGGAGTACATTTAATAACGTTGAGGAATTCCCAAAAGAGGGATGAATGCTGCACTCCGCTGATTTACCTAGTTGGATCATGAATATTTTTTTTTTTTATTTTTAAGATTTAAATTAGCTAAGATGAAGGGCATAAGAATATTAAATAATATGCTACAAATATTTATTTACCTGTGAACCGTATGGAAGGAACCATTCGAAAGTTACGCTTTTTGCATAAAATGTCTACTGCAACTAATGAAGAGACCTATAAGTTACTTTCAAGTTTAAGTCTAATTAATTGTGAATAAATTCATTTCTTTTCATAAAGCTTTAAGAATACTTGAACAATATTTTTAAATCACTGCACTTAAATATTTAGAATCACCAAATAATAGTAACAGTAAAATAAAAACAGATCGTAAACGTATTTCTATATCTACTTTCCAATAGAAGTGGTCTATAAACACTTTATTGGCAACAAAAACTGTAAGAGCACAAGAGCAATTTATTGAGTAAGAGAACGTCATAAATTCATTTATATTCAAGACTAAAGGTATCATTTGTAGTAATATATAATAGATTAAAAAAATTTTTTTTTATAACATTGAATTGTTTATTTAAAACCATTATGGTAAATTGAATAATAAAAATCTCAATGCTCTTACTTAAGCGCTGTTGAATAAGAATTTTTTTTTTTTTTTAATTTTATGATATATCCGGCAATATATTTCAATTCATCACTTCAGGCACTACGCACTAATGTGGTTCTTCTTCTGCCTTAAAGACAAATTCATTTCAGAACATTAATCATTAATCGTAAGGGCAAAATATAAATATAATTTGACGAATTGCTGGGAAAATCTAAATTATTTCTGAATGCCCCACTCTGAGGTACCCTTTCTAGTACTTCAAAAATATACAAAATATGCCACAATATATGCCTTTTTATTTTATTTTTCCATTAAGTATGAATAAATAATAATTATATTATTTAAT
>KZ807088.1:116753-129973 GCA_000696205.2 Oncopeltus fasciatus
GAAAATATTAGAAATATTCTAATAATAGAAAATTAGAGTTCTTTGTCTTGTTTTCCAGAAAAACTAAAAAAAGATTATTAAAAAAGAGTTTCATGGATATGATATGAAATTAATCAATTTGAATATATTTAGATATACATAACTATCGCTTTCATATACTTTAAAAATACAATTCGTCATTTATTTCCATCCGTATATATTCATTTTCATAGATAAATGTACACATTTACTTTAATTAGTTTACACAGTTGATGCGTTAAGGCTTTTTTTTGTGGGGGGGGGGGAGATTGTTTCTAGCGAGAATTTGAAATGAAGGTTTGAGTGTGGTTAATGCTATTTCCTCAACAAATATTTCATTTTATAAATTGGATAAGTATAAGTAAGATAAGTTTTATTTTTTTTTCAAAATAACTCCAAAAATAAAGTTTTCAAATAATTATTTTATCCACATGGATAGAATGGGGATGATTGAAAAAAAAAAATGCACAGATCATAAGGCATGGAGGAATGAACGAGGACAGAACAAGTTTTCTGGGGGATAAAAACATATTTTCTAATTATTCACGCTGGCTGCGTAAATTTCATACGGCTAATTCCCGCTTTTCATTGGCTATTGACATTTACAAAATGTTTTCGTAAATAACAGTTTTACCTTAGCTAATTCTCTTCAAGACTCGTGGCATCGAGATTTCCCTTCTAAATGTTAGGAATGCCTTGGGCGGTTTAATATGTTCAGTAAATGAGTGTAAAACATACTCCAGCCATCCCTACGAAAATTAGTATCAAAATAAACTGGAATTTAGAGGTAAATTTGTTGACCGTTGACATTAAGTTTTACGAAGAGTGAATTGTGAGAAATTTTGTGTAGGTGGTTGAGGAATAAAAAAAACAAAATTTCTAACCGAAAAAGTTTCTGTTTTAGTTAACGTTTCGACTTTAATTTCAGGTCTTCATCAGGGCAAGTAGAGTGATGGAGAGATGGGGAGAGACTTGTGCTCAAAAGCTTCTACATCACGACTGCTTGGGTAAAATAAAAACTATTTTGGTTACAAATTACTATTTAATTGTTCAACTACTAAGACTGAATTCCTGATAGTTCTGTATTATAGTCTGTAGAATTATCAGGAAATTGATCTTAGTACTTGAAGAATTAAAATGTAGTTTGTTACCAAGAAAGCTTTTAATTTATAAAATTGAATTTCTTACTGTTCAATTTAAATGAATGGAAATTACTTACTATAATAAAATAAATGTTGTCAAAATATTTCTAATATTTTTTAATCTATACGAAACTTTTTACTCAACCCTTACATACTGACTAACCAGTTTGAAGAATTCATGGATGCCAACCATTTTTTGCAATAGCGTTCATTTATTTGTTATCGGAAATCTTTACACATATATTATTAGATGCCTTATTACACAGAACTATCTCGCCTTAATAAATTGGTACATTCACCAGACATTTTTAATAATAATTTATAGGGTTTTTTTTTTTCATTACTATCGACCAAATGGTAAGGAAAGCATATTGATGGATCAAAAATTTTAATATCAATCATTCATCGTTTTGTGTGTTTCAAAATACTACGAATCTGAATTATAAAACATTTTAAAATTGGTCAATCTGTTCGCTTAAGTGTTTGTAAGGTGTGTGTGTGTGTGTGTGTGTGTGTGTGTGTGTGTGTGTGTGTGTGTGTGTGTGTGTGTGTGTGTGTGTGTGTGTGGTGCTTGTAACCAAAATTATATGAAATTGGCTAAATGGACCGTTTTAAACTTTTGTAGTAATGTAGCAATACTTTTTCAGTATTTTCGGTGGCACTATCCACTGGTAGTCCATCCACCACCAAAAACAACCCTGTTTTGCTGAAGAACGATGAGTAAAAATGAAGTTTACATTATTTTTCTCTTGAAGCATTCTCACTTAAATGGTTATATTCATGGAAGAAAATCCTGTTTCCTGTGATAAATACGATTCTCGAAATTCAATACAAAATGCAATTTTTGAATGAGAACACCATCAGTTTTGGATCAGTCGGGATGACGTAAAGCAAAAAAAAAAAGCTTGTAAGAAAGCAATAAACAAAAATTAATTCTTTGGTGGCAACGTTTCGGCTAGCAATAGAAGCCATCTTCAGGGCTGATGATCATAGCAACAATAATTACACTATAAGTGTATTTATTTGCTGGAAAGTCGGATTCTCCCCGCTATGATTATCAATCCCGAAGATGTCCTGCATTGTAAGCCGAAACGTCGCCATTACAGAAGAAGTCCTTGAGGATTTCCTTTCTTAACTCCTTCCGATCAGATCGAACCCAAACTATCGATATACCAATACATTACACGAGGACACCCACTTCTCTCTCACTGAGAGCCTATCCGCTACGATGGCACAGCTGAGCACAAAGATGTTAGCTGTATTTACAACTGGGGGAACGGGAGTCGGATACACCCCGCCATGATTATCAATCCCGAAGATGTCCTGCATTGTAAGCCGAAACGTCGCCAGATGAAGTCCTTGAGGATTTCCTTTCTTAACTCCTTCATTACACGAGGACACCCACTTCTCGCTCACTGAGAGCCTATCCGCTACGATGGCACAGCTGAGCCGCAAGATGTCAGCTGTATTTACAAATGGGGGAATGGGAGTAGGAATTGACCCGTCGCCGACATGACCTGGCAACCTCCTGACCCTTTACCCATCATCCTACAATTTCTCTCTGCCTTGCTCAAATTATATATTCGTTCAACAAGCAGAATACTTTCTAAAGAATAAATTCAATCATTAATTTTATATTCCTCTTCACAAATATTTATATTCTTATACGCACAAATATTCAACCTTTTTAATTAATTTTAAATGTATAAGTAGAGGTTTTTTTGTTGGGGTTCGGTTAAGGTAGATCTATAAAATACAATTTAAGAAACGTTTATTCTATATGATGTGCGGAAGTTTCGGCTTACATTGTAAGTCATTTCAGGACTATCATGAATATGACATACAATATAAGCCGAAACGTCGACAGAAAATACAAATTCCCATTTTCTCACATTTAAAATATATAGTTTAATTTATTTGTTATAAACTAAAAATATTTTTCAATTTAAATACCTGCAAATTGATTTATTTACGAAATAATTTAAAAATAAACTAATATTACCAACAAATAAATGTTTACAAAAAAAATGGTAAATAAATGTTTTTTTTTTGTTTTTTTTTCTATACTTTGCAATCGACGTACATTGACATCTAGTCCGCTTTCTCCATTCAAAGATCATTGCAAAATGACAAAAACAACAAAATAATAAAACATACACTTACCCTTTTTTAAATGTTACCCAATCAGAAATTAATCTAACATAAATGTTAAGAAGAATTTAGTATTGGTGTCCTTAGAATACATGTGTTTAATCTATTCTATTACATAGCATATAGTTGTATTTGTATCTTTTAGGGAATTCGGACGTAATGTAGCAATTGAGGTTGTTCTAATGAAATTTTTCTGATATTTTCTCCGATCCTACCTACCAGTTTGTGTGTGTGTGTGTGTGAGTGTCGGTGTCTCATATCCCTCGATAGGCAACTGGTTTTAGTTTCTCTTATTGAAATTTGCTATATAAAAGATAATAGAAAAACGGAAGTGTCAGTTCATTATTGAGTAAAATTGGGCTACCATAACCTGTAATTTCAAAAGAAGGTAAACTAATTTTTTTCAACGCTGTAGGTGTCATGTATAGTTTAAAACAATACAATTCAACACAGGTTTGCTTATAAATATGAATATTATTAGGAGTTACGCATTTAAAAAAAAAAAAATTGGAGAGGAGGGGGTTAGTTACTTAAACCTTATATTTCAATTTAACGGATTTAAGCTGCAATTATTTGTTTTCTGAATGAAATTTTGAATGTCTTTGATTTAATACTAAGAATTTACTTGAATACACACAGTAAAAGTATAGGTTGAAGAAAGTTGAAATTAATAATTCAATTTACATAAATTCTTTGATTATTGATTAAATTTGCCATACTTTTTAATTTTAAGTTTTGTCACAGACCATATACAAATTGTACACTTAGTTATAATATTATTTATTTTGATTACACTGCATATTATACTGCAGATTTTATAATGGCTTTTTTAAAGATATTTCTTTAAGAAATATAAATAATATTAAATATAGCCTGAAGTCTGAGAGAGTTCACCAACTTAGAGTAGTGAGGATGAGGCATTAGCTTCAAAAGCGCTCTGAGTTAAAAAATATATGTATGAACTGTGGAGGTTACTGACCACTTCTCAATCATTTGACCCACCTTTGATTGAGAAAGGAAAATTTAAAAAATATATTAATTTAATTATAAATTATAATTAGGACTTAACCTACTTTATGCAAACTTAACTTACTTTATTCGCCGTTACTGCCTATCATTTTTTGTTAATTTAAATAATTAAAGTTAGAAGCGAAAATGTCGTTTTCAGGGGAGTGGTGTCCGCGATACGATATCTCTGACAGCATTGCTCCACTGTTTTACTTGTGAACTTAATTTCTAAGAGTAAGCCTGTTGTGACTTCCTCCTTGGAACAATATATATAACCTTCATGTAATCTAGCCAGGCATTACTATGATTCAATAAAGNGAGAGAGAGAGAGAGAGAGAGAGAGAGAGAGAGAGAGAGAGAGAGAGAGAGAGATAGAAATAATTAGCCCTTAAAAACATTAGGCTATTCTAAAATAAATTCCAACTCCCTGAGGCTTATGGAGAGAGGTTATGGTTATGAACAGACAAGTAACATATTTTAAACCTCTAAGGCACTGGGCAAGCTTTTATTTCTTGAGAAACGTTGCTCAGAGCGGGACTTGAATCAGCAGTTCCTTGATTGAGAAGGAAAAATGAATAAAATGGGACTCCGCTCGTATGATAGTGATTTTGTAAGAAATAATCGATACCGACATATATCATATTGGTATGATAAATAATGTGGACTGGAGAAAAGGGAAAAACAACTAAATGTTCATTGAGCCAAAAAAATGGGAAAATAAATAACTCACATTCTGGGAAGATGTGTTTGGTCAAGTGCACTCGAAGATTTGTGATACCAGGAACTTGTATATATTTTCAATTATAGAAATAAGTATAATAGTTTTTTTTGTGGCTAAAGTGATTTTGATTATGAATACCAGCTAGGGTATTGATTAAATTTATGGTTAATAATATTTATAAAAATTAATGTTTGGATGTGAAAGATGTAAAAGGCATATGTTTAAAGTTTGGTACTTTTAAAATAATGTAATTTTATATAGTTGCATAAAATATACATGTATAGGAGACAGTAAATAAATATATTTAACTAGTTCATTACTGTTGTTACTGTGTGAGTATTAAAGTAAGTATATCGAGGTATCGTTATAGTATTTATGTATTTTAAGTCCTGATACGACCTTTATAAAAAGAATAAATACCAAATTTAGGTATTTTTTTGACCGCAGTATGATATTGGCTTTGATTGGTGGACCAGTCCAGGACCTATAAATTATTTGTTATACGCAATTTGGTTACTTTTAAATTCATGTGAAGACTATTATTTATCTATTTATCATGACTAAGGATCAAAATTTATTCATCTATCTGTAGTAAAGTAAAATTAGTAAGAATTACTTATTATTAAACTGTACGTGACAAGTAAATTGTCGCCCAATATGCAAAGGTTTATGTGAATTTTAATGACATCCCATTTTGACATTTATTATGTATAACACATGCACATTAAAATAGGTTTATTGATAAGATAACGGGAAAACAATAGGAGCTAAGTTTATATTATAAAATTCTCTTAAGATGAATAAGATAAATGAATTAAAAATTAAATAGCAGCAAAAAGTAGGCCCTTGGAATAACCAAGGCCAGTGTGGTAGAACTGATGGTGGTGGCACATAAAACTGAACTGTTTAAGTACTCATAAATATTCGCCATGTTTGAAGTAATTTAGGAGATAGATGCGGACAGGAATAAGAATGGCAAGAGGAAGCCATAAAGCGAAGAACGTCACTAGTATGATGTGCACCAGTTACAGCTGTTTTATCGGTGGATATCTTAACTCCACCGCCACAAAGGAACTCATAACCTTCAACTACCTCTGAAAGAGAACCTCCTCTTTCGGGCCATTTTTACTTCACAGAAAGGAAATCTGTACAATTTTGTCTTCTAGTGTTAGCAGATTTAAAAAAAACAAACATAAATACGGCTATTCACATTTGCTACAGTCGACTCTGGAACAATCGGAAATCAGTTCAGCTCCAGACCCCTCTAATTGTGGAAGATCTGGAATTTTTCTGTGGGGGTTCACTTCCTTAGTTTGTCAGCTTTAGGCAGAAAGATTTCATCAATTTACTGGTGGGGGGGGGGGAGGGGGGGGTCAACCTTTATTACTTACTTATGGCAACGGCAGCCCACCTTCTGCTTTATAGCGAACTCTGGTAGAGAACTTTGTAATTAATAGTGCAGAAAAATTATTGGAGGAACCGTGACACGAACTTAGTACTTTTAGCGCGCTCGCTAGCTTAATAGGGAAAGCCACAAAAATTCGGTGTGTATATAATAAATAATGTAAAATTGATGTTTAAATAAAGTCCTAAAAAATGAATTTATTAAAAAAGCTTTCTTTAAATATCAGTTTTACAAAAAAAAATTATATTAAGAATAACATAAGGGGCGCCGGGATAGCTCAGGGGATCCTTACGGGTCTCGCAACCCTGACGCCCGCTCATGTCAATCTTTTATTTATAATATAGAAGGTTGACCTGAGCCATGGGTGTTTAGAATGGGGTGGCAACCTGTAGATAGCCCCTCCCTCCAATGACCCTAAGTGGTTGCAAGGGAGGCTCACACAGCAAAAAAAAAAAAGAATAACATAATATCTAATCTCTGCATACTTCAACTATTATTAAATAATGATTTTAG
Organism: Oncopeltus fasciatus; assembly: GCA_000696205.2. Taxonomy (NCBI): domain Eukaryota; kingdom Metazoa; phylum Arthropoda; class Insecta; order Hemiptera; family Lygaeidae; genus Oncopeltus; species Oncopeltus fasciatus. Next base: position 123,712 of record KZ807088.1, read on the forward strand.
TTGTGGTATAAAATCCCAAGTTAAATTCTATATAAGAAAAGCAAGGGAGCCAGAAAAAAATATTCCTAACTCAGCTGGGACTCGAACCAAGGAGACCCGAGTTCGAGTTCCGGCTGAGGTGGTAAGATTTATTTTCTGGCTCCCTTGCATTTCTTGTTTCGACTATTGTTGGTCTTGAGGCGTATTTGCAGGATGTCAGAAGATCCGACATGTTTCCTAGTGCGCAGGAGGCTATCGCATTAGGATACCCGTCGGGGTATGCATACAATAGAGAGCTATACATCATCTTGACGACAGGGACAACAATAACATGTTATTGGTGGTATCTTTGGAAATGTAATGCATTATATACATTTTCGTAAACATGTTAACTGTTTCAGTTACTACTTTTTACAACATGTATCACAGAAAGGCTAAGAGTATTGACGGAATCAGTGTCTGCATGAAGCCTTCCTTATTCTCTTTCTCTCTTTCTCTCTCTCTCTCTCTCTCTCTCTCTCTCTCTCTCTCTCTCTCTCTCTCTCTCTCTCTCTCTCTCTGCTCGATATCAAGCTACTAAGTTATCACATACTTCTGATTCAATATGTACTTCAAGAAGCTATAGATATTCAACTTTTGAGGTGATAAAACGAATAAAATTCCTTAGTACTCTCCTAGTACAAAGGATGTTAATAACGTGGTATGCACTTTCAAGGTAGGACTTTCAACGGAAAGCAAAAGAAATTCCAAAATTCTTCTCGGCCTGAGACAGAAAGTCTAAGTCAAGTTTTAATGGCTAAAAAATCTATCTGGTCATCCCTAAGAGAAAAATAAATTATCTGCCAACTGCAAGAGTCAAGACCACGGTTGGGGTCTGCGTTTAAGTAGAATTTCCAGGCGTAGCAATAGAAAGGCACTGCAAATACTTCCTTCATATTCAGGACATCCCGAGTTAGTCCATTGAAGCTCATATGCCCCAATGAGTTTGCGAGGAAGATATGAGCTATCAATTACGGAGTAACTCTATATAAAGATGTGTATATATATGGCGTTCCAGCCAGCAGTAATGTTTGCTGCACAAGCATGAGGGTTTGGAAGGGGGGATTGAAATACTTAAATTGAAAAAGTTTACTGAAAATATGTCTAAAGAAAGAGTACATTTTTTAATAGTGGGAGCTAACAAGACTTCAGCTTTACAGTTGATAATAGGACAATCGTCCATATACCTTCAGCCAGTAGTGGCTTAGCGAAGGAAATCTGAACAATGGTCAATGGTTTTACCCTGATAGGCCCCTATGGTTAAGTATTGTATCATTGTTGATTCTGTTATCTCCAAGGAGAAGAAACAGGAATAGCAAAGGATTTAAGATGAAGTTAAATATAGTAATATAATAGATTTTTAGATTATGTTAATTACTATTCTATTATAGATTAACTCATAGATTTATAGACGATTTACCATTTCATCTTCCGGGTTGGACCGAGTCAAATTGTTGTTATTTGCCGAGCTTTCGCACATCATGTGATGGCTTCTTCAGGGCTGAAAAGAGAATTCTCTGCGAAAGCTCGGCAAATAACAACAATTTGACTCGGTCCAACCCGGAAGATGAAATGGTAAATACATCTGACGACCGACGAAGCCTACGTGAACATTTATAGACGATGTTGAAGAATGGTTGAGCTGGGACTGGTTCCATATTTTTGGACCTCACAGCTCATCAGATTTCTTTTGGGGAGGCAATTTGAAGAGTATTTTTTGTTTATTCCACATAGGAGATGACACAATCTTTACGAACACGAAGTTCCGGGAGACGTACCAAGGATTCTGAAAATCTGCAAGAGATCCTTATGGGGAATGTTGTCATCATGAAATTTCCACCAACGTCACTCAAACAGAATATTTGTATATTCAAAAGGAGAGTAGATATTATTATTAGATGATTCGTCTTCATGATAGGCAGCCCTGAATATGGCTTACAATGTAAGCCGAAACGTTGAAAGATACTCTTTTAAAAAAATACACTTTTTTTAAATTGGTATTTTTTTTCTGGATCAACCTTGACCGAACCCATACTGAAATCATCTAATAAGAATATTTGTATGTCTTTCAAGAATGTGAAAATTTTTTTCTAGCTGTTTGCAGCAGTTTGTACATAGGGCAATTTAATTAATTACTTTAATATTATTGAAAATTATATTTAAAATGAATGAGTGGCGTTCAAAAGATATTTTTATCATTATGTATTTTGTGCAGTGGCTACTTATTAAAATATTGCAATTTTATACATCATGATTTGTCTATTGTCAAAATTACTAAAGTCTTTAAATCAAACTCTGTAAGATAATTTTATAAATACTATTTTCTTGTGGTATTTAATCTCACGTAAATTTTAACAATTTTTAGTGCAAGGGAACACAAAAAAAAATCTAACTGTCCCAGGACATCCAGGTTCGAGTCCTGGCTGGGGCAGTTGGATTTTTTATTCTGTTCCCTTGCACTAAAAATTGTCTGTAAGATACTTTTTATTATGTAAAGTTAGAGTAGTTAATGCTGTTCTTTCATTATCTATTAATCATTTTATGTTTTCTAATGTATGTAGTACAACTAAGAGAGATTTGGAAAACGTACTGCAGAGGGGGCTTCCATAGGAGAGAAGTATGTGGAATTCTTTGGAAATTTAATGCATTATATACAATTTCGTACACATGTTAACTATCCCAGCCACTACTTTTGTGGCACATATATCGGAGAAAGGCTAAAAGTAAAAGGCTAAAAGTTCTCACACACTTGTAAGAATACCAGCAGTTAGGGACTAGAAGCTCGAACCTCACAGAGGACATGACATCAAGATATCCAGCCGTGAATCGCACCTTAAGTCTCTTATCACATCTCATTTTACTTGTCTAGACAGCCTAAATGCTGATATATAATCTAGGTGTGTGTTCCATTTCACAATTAGCCAGTAGCTTTGAAATTCAAGCAAACACGAGTGAGTGAGTGAGAGAGAGAGAATGAGAGAGAGAAATTAAATTTTCAATTATTAATAATGTGTCCTTTATTTCTTCCCGCTTCAACCTTTTCCACAGTAAACTGCCATACCATCCTAATCCACTAGCACAGAGCTTGTCTTCCAACTCCAACCCCTACGACGGGGAGTCGACTCAGACAAAAATGGCCCCGTGACCTCCTGGGGACGTAATCTTTAAATAATTTGAGAGTGGTGTCATTGGTCACCTTCTCTCCTCATGTTATTGACATTGAATGTCTTTTTTTTTTTTTAATTCACTGTGGTGATCAAATTACAAAATGTTTTAATTTAACAGAATGTAATAAACAAATAAAAGTAATAAATAAATAAAATAATGTGTGAAGATGACGTTCTATGAAGATCAAATATAAAATTTGTAAAATGGATTGGTTGATCATGGATTTATTTTTTACTTATGGTTTGGGATAAATCTGTTGAAATTCTTCGAACACGATCTGAATTCGGCTATTGTTCGTATTGTGGAGGAAAAAAAAATTGATGTTCTGAGCAGAGAATATTAAGATAGAGGGAAAGGGAGTGAGAGAGTCATGAAGGGTAAGGATGTATACGTGTGATAGTGTGTCACCGGAAGGGTGGATGGGGGTGGAATGAGGTACTGGACTAGGGGTGGACGAGTTATGGGGGTGGTGGAGGAGGTGTGCGGGCAGTACAGGGGCTGCGATCTACCGACCTACTGCACGAACTAACTCCCAGTCCATTACACTGACCTCCCTCTGAGCCACTCTCAGCCAGCCTACTCAGTATTTCAGTGAATTTCTTTCTCAAAATTAGCTACTCAACTTAACCAAATACATTTTATCCTAAAATTGAATAAATAAATAAATATCTGCTGTATTTAGTTATAAGCAATAAGGTTGAACTAGTGTGTGAAATTCAGGTTTTATTTTCTATAATAATATAATAACTCTTGGAGACTGTAATTTAGATTAATTTTGAGATTTATATTGCGTTTTTCATGCATACTTGGTTTGACATGAACTTGAAATGAATGTCTTGTAAATTGACCTCTTCTTTTTATAAATCTCGTTCTATTTCCATCGTATTAATGAGGTATAAGCCTCAAATGGATGAATTTCTAATATAATCTAAAGAATATAATTCTACAAGCGTCAAATTCTACATTTTACAAAAATATTTAGGCGATCTCCTTATAACATAAAAAAAACAAAACTAAAATTCCTTTTCAAGAAATAGCAGCCATTAACTTTTATTTCTATTGATCGCACAATTTTTTTTCCATATAAAGACTATTTCTTTTAATTCATTACTAATTTATTATTACCTTCGTATTTCATTTAATTTTCGCATATTCTAAAAAGAGTAGAATAGTAATATGTGTTATATGGTACATATATATATAAAGCTAGTTAATTATGAAAATTCGACTCAGAAGAATTGCTTTATTTGTAAAACGCATTGTTATTTTAAAAATTATTATTAATAAATAATAAAAAGAAAAAAAAATCATTTTCCAATGAACTCTCTACTTTTATTTTTGGACTTCGGAAGGACATTAAATTTCAACTAATAATATCCAACGTTTTGGGAAAAAAATTTCTTTCTTGGGACTAGAATAATTAAAAAACATAATTAAATATCTACAGAAATAAACAATGTCGTCGAGGTAAATAAGTTTTACTCCATGCAAGGAAAAAAATTTAATATTAAAACTGAGGGGTTGTATTCTAGAGCTTTTTTCTGACCCTGTAAAAGTAATAATTTTTTTCTGCTAAACGCTGGTAAAATTAGTTGAATGTTATTTCTTAACTATGACCAAAAACCGAGAAAGTATCACTATTATTATTCTTTATTGAACCATTCAGTAGATTATTGTAAATAAAATGTTACTATTTATAAGATATTAACTATTGTGTACTACTTTACAGGTTATATTTATCATCTAAATGCAAATTTATGCCTTCGCTGAGTCGCTAGCAGACCGCCATTATACTTCATTTTTAGTGCGATGCTAAACGGATGTGTTATGTTACCTTATGTATTACATGCTTTATGAGAAACTCCCGAATTTGGAAAGTAACTGCCATTCCCGTGATAAAGCTGTCTATTGAGAAAATCTTTGTCAAGTTCCTAGAACGAGTCCCATCAACTCCTGGATCTCCAGGAAATCCAGGATCTCAGGCAGGTCACAGTTATATAATGAAACAACTTCCCTGTGAACGTACCACAGAGACCGATTTACGCACCTTTCATAGATAAGCAGTTTGATTAATAAATCTGTCACGCAGGGTGTGCGTTTTCTCAGTAGATTTTCTGCAATAAGCGTAAGTTATCTAACAAATTGGAGAGAACAATAAGCCTTAAATAAGCATAGCTTCAGACTGCCCAGACATTATGGACTATTCAAGATTTTATTATTTCACTCGGAGGTAAGGTAAGGAAATATTAAAGAGGTGAGAAAGATAAAATGAAGGGGGAGAGCAAGGGGTGGCCGGAAACAGAGCTTAGTTCTGAATTCTTTATGCCATCATTCCTTCTAAGCTTTGTTTTCCTACCACTACAAGAGCTGACAAGAGTCTCATTCACCTTCCCTCTTTATCCAAGCAATCCTACCAATTCCGCAGTTCTTCTGCTTCACCAACTACAAAATAGCACACTACTATTCGGTATATTCCCTAATATTCCCGCTTTATCCAAGCAATCCTACCTCTTCCGCAATTCTTCTGCTTCACCACACAATAGAACACCACCATTCGGATTATCACCCACCATTCCCTCTTTATCCAAGCAATCTTACCTCTTCCTCAATTCTTCTGCTTCGCTACACCTACACAATAGCACACCACCATTCGGTTCCCTAATATTCCCGCTTTATCCAAGCAATCCTACCTCTTCCGCAATTCTTCTGCTTCGCTACACCTACACAATAGAACACCACCATTCGGATTATCACCCACCATTCCCTCTTTATCCAAGCAATCTTACCTCTTCCTCAATTCTTCTGCTTCGCTACACCTACACAATAGCACACCACCATTCGGTATATTCCAAACCATTCCCAATTTATCCAAGCAATCCTACCTCTTCCGCAATTATTCTGCTTCACCACCTACAAAATGCACACCATTATTCGGCATATTCCCTAATATTCCCGCTTTATCCAAGCAATCCTACCTCTTCCGCAATTCTTCTGCTTCACCACTCACAAAATAGCACACCATTATTCGGCATATTCCCTAATATTCCCGCTTTATCCAAGCAATCCTACCTCTTCC
>KZ807088.1:198019-214287 GCA_000696205.2 Oncopeltus fasciatus
ATATATATATATATATATTAAATGCGATAATAAATTGACCATATTTGTAGTATACATAGTTATATCAGATTGATGAGCAACATGATTTTACTGAACAGTCATAAATAAAATTAAGTTCTGCACTGGTACGAACTCAAATAGTATATCCTTAGGAGAAATATATTAAACTGAAGTAATTCCCAGGCAGTGCCTTTAATTATATTTTACTCTTTTAATTAAATGACGGAAGTATCATTATCTGCTTAACTTCTAAGAAACCCATAAAATAGGCGTGTTATTCTGACTCTTAAGCTGAGCCACCGTGAACTCACATCTAGAATTTAAAAAAAAATCATCAGAATTTATTATTTTATTTAGATGAAACAATTAGAACCTATCAGTCAGAAAAAGCTATATCATCGAAGTAAGGAATATTGGAATATTGCTGTATCAGTCATCTTAGTGATATTGTAATTTATATGAACAGCCTTTGTAGGGTTCAAGGGACTTATGAACTTCAACTTACTGGCAAATCCGATTATGTTGGGAAAGTTTATAACGCCGAGATATTAGAACCTGCTTAATAATCGAACGTCTGCTTGTTAGACTCTGAAAAACAAAGGAATAAAGAGACTGTCATTTCTACTTAAATCGTTTAACCAAATAATCGTTTGTAAATATTAATTTAGTTGTATTGTGTATTCCCATGTAATTTTAAACAATTAACGCGAGGGAATAGAATAAAAATCTATCTGTCCATGCCAGGACTTGAACCTGGATCTCCTGCTTTCCGGGCCAGTAAGCTACCACTGACACCGAAAGAGCTCGCCACCAGAAAATGGTTTGCAGAAACCAATGAAGACGGATAATAGATGGTATGATAGACATAATTTTTTAACTAATTTTTAGTGCAAGAGAATGGAATAAAAAATCTATCTATCCCAGCCAGGACTTTGTAATAGTGTCAATGTGTTTTATCTTGTTTATTTTGAGAATGGTGTCTTGTTATTTTTGTTTAAGTAGTTTTTTGTTTAAACTCAATAATTTGTATTAATTTCATTACTATTATTCATAATAATCTCCGAAAAAAAATGGCTGCCTTTTGTTCAATCTAGAAAAAATATGAACATATTAAAACGAACCCCAAATAACTTGTACAATCATAAATTGTAAAACTGAATTGTACTCTATAATCTATCTACATAGCTCTCAAAATAGCAATTTATCTTTAATCCAAAACAAGACTATTAACTCGTAAATGTGATTTAAAATTGTGAAAAACTGGAAGAGGTTTCCTACTCCGAATTGTACTGTCATTGTGTTTTAGATCCGCCTCCCTTCTCATTTTGCAACAAATAGTTTTGTTCTCAAGCAAATAGTTTTTCTTCTTCTAACATCACTTCTTACAATCTCTCTTGCCTTCTCTCAGAGTAAATGTTTCTGACCGTAGGCTGAAGAGAGGATGAGGCGAGATACAGCCATGTCGGCTTTTCCACAACCTCTCAGAGATACAGGAAAATTACCTCTGCTGCAAGTACTGCAAATTCCTTTTAATCCGCCTCGCTGCGAAATCTCAACGAATTCTGCTTATATTTCATTAAAATACTAAAGACAATAAAATGAAATGAAGAAATTTAATATAAAACTAGGGGTCAACAATGATTTTAAAAGGTTTAATCAGTAAAGATTAATCCAGACTAGCCAGAAAAAGAATGGGAATTGCACACCCCTCGAAGTTATATCGTAAATTTCTTTCCCAATAAAAGTTATCGTAAAAATGACTTTCTAGATCTTATCTATCTATCTTCCATTCTCAACACCCATAGCTCAGGACAACTTTTTTTTTTAAGAGATAAAATCTTGTCCAGGGCAGGATTTGAACCCACAGCATCAGAATGGCAAAGGCGCCAAAGGGCTCCTGGCGCCCTAAATATCTTCCTTAATTTCTTCTTTTTTTTTTTCCAAACAAATTATAGAATATAAATGGTAAAAAATTAAATTAAAATGTTTTTAAAATTAAATTTTAATTATCATTTTTCTCTAACGCTTAAAATAATAGTAACGAAAATAGTGAGATTTTAACTTTAATCTCATTCAAAAACCACATTACCACACGACTGATTTAAGCCGATAACTCATCTAACGACAAGCAAAAAAAAACCTTAAATAATGAATTTGGTATAATTATTTCAGAAGTTGTGGAAGCTTGTGAGCATAGAATAAATAAGGATATATAAATATATATTTATTATGGGCCATATATTTATGTCCTTAGTTTTGAATCGTCGACGATCCTATGAAATTTTTTCACATCTCAGTACGAACGTAAAGAGCATCATGATTTCCATGGGGAAAATCTGTTAAAATTCATAACAATTATTCTTCCCTTATTAAGGGTTTCAGGTTGATCGGTTAATACAGAATTGTCGTAAAAAATATTCAGTTCTTGATTCTGAGAATCGACCTCTATCTTTGTTATGTATTTAAAAATGTTAAAAACAAATGTAACTCAATATTTAAGTATATAGTAAAATTTGAAAGAAAAATGGCTTATGATGTGTTCTTTGCCATAACCAAAAGATGAATGTCCATGAATTTGCGTCAAGTAAGCAGATTTCTCATATTTAATTAAATTAGAGTGAATACACAATCACGCCTTGTAAACGCTAGTAAGATATCAGCGTTATAGAAACTAAACATGGCTCTATATTAGCCAAAGAGAGGGTAGTATTCAGCTGTCATAATCAAATTTGTATTTAAATTCCCTAATGGGCTTTTCATAAGAATTATCTTATATAACCTTTTAATATATAAAAAAAAATTTATAGAACAATAACTTTAACAATTTTTTCGTCCTCATTACACTCCAAAGACTTTTTTGTACATCAAATAACAACGAATATTGATAAATGAGCATTCAAAAAATGTAGGCTGAAAAAGCCTAAATAACGAATTTATATCCTGTATATTAAGAATAAAAAGTGCCCACTCAGCACTCAAAATTACATTTTTAAATGTCCTCCATAACTTATGTTTTTTTAATAAATATTGCTTTATATATATTAATTTATATATATTTGTGTTTGTGTGTGTGTGTGTGTGTGTGTGTGTGTGTGTGTGTGTTATATTTATATTAAACAATCATTTTGTCGTATTTATTTTTTGGGACGCTAATTTTGGACTATCTCTCAACCCTACCTTGACATAATGNATAAACTTAGCGGCAATGAGAGCTGAGAACACATAAAATTCAAAGATGACGCAAAAGGTGAAAAGTCAGAGCGGGGTATATATATTAATTTATATATATTTGTGTTTGTGTGTGTGTGTGTGTGTGTGTGTGTGTGTGTGTGTGTTATATTTATATTAAACAATCATTTTGTCGTATTTATTTTTTGGGACGCTAATTTTGGACTATCTCTCAACCCTACCTCCACATAAGCTAATTTCAGGTGTGAATGAACTCATATAAAAGTTTGGGGAAAAAAATTAACATAATTAACGAATATGTTTTCTTTATTTTAAAAATTACGAGATTGCGTACGTACAGTTTTTTTTCTCGACTTTTATCAATTTATTACACTTTTTCAACATGATAATATTGTAATTTGATTATGATCAACTAAAATAAAATTACAAAATTACAATGGCTAGAGGGGAGAAGGTGACCAATGCCACCACCCTTAAATCCTACATACAAAATTATGTATACAGTTTCGAATGTATGTTGTGAATTTATAGTTTGATCGCTGATTTACATTTTTTTTTTTTCTCCGAAAGTCACGTAGTTATGGTAACAACGCAAATCTGCTCTAAAAAGTATGAAGTAGAAGATTATCTTGAACGTCAACTGTGACAGAAAAAAGATGAAAAAAAAAGAAAGAAAAAAAGTCATTTTGAGGGTAGAAGGGATGCCGTGACTTCTCACAGCGGGGATAAGGTTTGTGCGTTAATTGTTAATGAAGGAGCCCTTCTGTCGTGTCGGTGCCGCACTAATCTGGCAGAAATTAAGCCACCGTCGTCGGGGTGGGGGAGTTATAATTCCAGCCCCCCACCCCCCGCAGGGCGCAAACACTTAATCTTCCCCGGGAAGAAAGAGGGGAAACGTGATTCAATTGATTTGCCGCTCTCCTCGGGCCCTTTACAGGATAGCTGTCGTCCTTTGGCTCCTTTGATCGTCTGCTGGGTCTCTCGAGGAAGAAGTGGAATCAAATTTCACAACAAAAACTGCGATCAAAAACCTTAAATATTGGTCCAAAAAAAGAATTACCATCGTTTCATTACCCAAGTAAATTTCTCTTTTCCAAAGTAAATATCACAGATAGATTGTGTATCTTCTATACGGCAAAAAAAAAAAAAATTTAATAGTTATGCAAAAAAGTAATGCATTGCTTAAGAGATGTCGATTATCATTTATTAGAAGTTAGACATAAGAAAGAATGAATTTGATCTCTCCAGATAACTTCATTTTTTTCATTTCTATATATAACTCTTTATTTTAAAAAATTATTCTGTACTTTCCAGTTTTAACTGAAAACGAAAAAAAAAAAAAAAAGGTACGGGCGCTAAACCATTCTTGTTTTACACCCATTATATAAATAATAAATACAAGGAAATAACACTTTAAACCATGTCTTAACTATATTCGCCCTCTTAAAGAATTTTAGACATTAAGGAACCTCGAATAGCGGGTTTCTTAAAAAAAAAAACCCAAATTCTAATTTAGGCCTTTAATAATTTTTAATAATGCTGCATAAATAACTCTCTTTCTATTTAGAATTTGATAAAAATTATGATTTTAAAATTTTTCTTATTATCCTTTTGCCATGCCCATGACAAGCCAGGTTTTTCAATTATATTTTTTTTCATTCGAAATTCCCTTTAATTTTATTATTTCTTTTATAAATAAATGTTATTGTTAAAGTATTTTTATTTTATTTTTTTATTTTAGGAATATATATAATTAAACACCCGCGGCTGTGATATGTAGCCATCAAGAACAGGTTAGATAGAGAGTGCAGTGCACACACAAAGAGAAAATATCACAAGAAGCAAAATTTTCAGGGATTTCTCGCCCTTCGTCATTGAGAAGTGAAGAGATACTAGCATAAATTTTGCTCCTTGTGATATTTTATTTTTATGTGTACACTCTATCTAATCTATATATATAACATTATTTAGTCTTACTCTAGAACTTTGACTAAACTGATTTCAGCAGTTTAAAAACTCACTAATATTTTTTATAGCTTCAAACAATTAAAATTATTATTATTATTATTGTATTCTCATGACATTGTATTTCTACATACCTGAAGATGGCTTACAATGTAAGCCGAAACGTTGGCAGATAATCCTTTATTAAAAAATATATTTTTTAAATTTGTGTTTTTTGGATGTACTTTGACCGAACCCCAACTAAAATCATCTTAGATTAAAACAATTTTAATTGTTCAATAATTAATTTGGTTACCATATACAGCGAACAGATATACACTCATATCAATTGGTTGATTTACTAATTTTATCGTTGGTTTGGGTCAAATAATCTTTAAAACGGTGGACAATTGTGATACTTATTTATTATTAGAGCCTTACATTTTAGAAAGCAATGGCTCTGGAAATTGGAACTTACATATTACTCAGAAAAAAACTACATAAAAGAATATAGACTCAGATAATACAGAATAAAAAGCTAACTTCAAGAAATAAATAGAAAAGAAAATATTTTTTTCTTCTCGCATCAGTAGAACACATCCCACCAACCAATTCTCTCTAACTGACCACAAAATATATTTTTTAAGAGTGTGCCATATCTAACACAAATATTTTCATTTCAATTTTTATCCAATTTAATCCTTTATTTACACACAGTAATTTCTCCGTAATACTGTAACAAATTACAGTACAGAATTACTGCTATTGAAAATGCCAAAGCCTAAAGTTAATTTTAGAAAAATATTCCTTTCGTCCAAGATCTCATCACCATCCGCTTCAAGCTTTTCTATAGTAAACTCCAATTTCATCCCAATCCATATGCCCAATCCCTGTCGTCGGACTCCAATCCTCACAATCCTCCCCGGTGACTAAAACGGAGATGGCCTCGTGACCTCCTGGGCCTTAATGTCTAAACTTATTAAGAATGGGGTCGAAGAGGCCCTTCTCCCTGCACAGTGATGTTCACTTATTTATTTTATTGTTATTTTTAATTTTTTTAAATATTTATTTAACTTTTTTATTGTACAATATATCTCTATTACAAGATGTTTATAACTGAATAAAATAAAGATTTATTAATTTAAAAAAAAATAGAAAAGTAAATCTCATATTACGTTCTTCATGCGGAGAAGATTGGAGCTCTTCAAGCCTGCCAGATGAAAGTGTTACAATCAGTATACTAAATGTTCTGAAACTCAAAAACTCTCAAATGTGAAAAAGAACTGGGATCCCGCAAATTTTTGATCTTCAGATAGACCTCCAAGCTATGAAATTTGAAAACTAATTCTAAATGAAAAAGGTGGTAGTGGCTCCATCAAAGTTCCAGCTAAATTTATCTTTCTCAGTAGAATGAAGTAACTTCTCCCCCCTCAGAATTACTTTTATCCAAAGCCATTGAAACCGGCATAACGTCCTTCCTTCCGAATAAAAAAAAAACCCCTTTATTTTTATTAAATCTTTTTATTATTTTAGCAAGATATTAAACATTTGACAAAAATACAAATATAATTAAACTCGTATAAAAGGCTTTTATCTTTTAGCAAAATATTAAAAGCCTTGTTCTCCATTTCGTGTTTTCTCTCATATATTATATTTGTTGAAGAACTTGGATTTAGGTCTCAAAGGTCGACATTTACAATCTTGTTTACTTTGTTGTTTACAAATTCTGTAAAAGTTTTACAATGAGACCTAGCGCTCAGACCCAGTAGGCTTCAAATTACTACCTAATTTACTTGTTTACGGAGAAGAACATGCCTTCATATTAGCCACCAGCAACCCTTTTTTGGAGTCTCTCAACATCCCCTATTGCCCTATTTTGATTTCAAACAAAAATTTTATTCTCATACCTTCTATTCTCCGTCTTCATTGGTTTCTGCAAGCCATCTTCTGTTGGCCCACGCATTATCTTCAGTGCTTTAATTTGGCCCAGGTGAACTATCTCTGACCTTTGGCTATATTTCATATATGTCAGAGAGAGTTCACCTCTACAAACTCAGAGCTCTAAAGATCCCCATCTACGCCGACGGGGCCTTAAAAGTGCTTTGAATTTGAAATAAATGTTTGAACTATGGAGATTGGTGACCATTTCTCAGTTATTTCACACACTTCTGTCTCTCTAGCTGTCTGCTAGATCATAGAATAACCTGACACAAGAAAACTATAGCTATTCACACAATTCCACACTCAGGAATGTCTTCCGCCGCTGTTATGCTCTGAAGGTAAATGGGCTTCCCCCTGAATATATGTGTATTCGAATAAATATGTAGAAGTGAAGAAGAAAGCTCCCCCCTAACTCTCCTTTATCTTCAGGCTCTCTCAAACAATATTATTTATCTTTTTCACGGGGGATTCAAACAAAAGCATGAACCTTTCATCAGATTAAAATCCTTCACATCACCCCACATCTAACTCAGGATTCCCGCTCTCTTTCGAAGGAGGTTCTGTTACATACAGTTGTAAGGAGGATCCGCGAATAAATAAAGAATTCTCTCTCGAAGAGCTGCATTTGAGGCTTGATGAATTACTCGAGGGAAATCTAGATCTTGTAACTCTAACCTAACAACGCAGATTCATTTCAGGTGAAAAAGCACTGTGAAAACCGAATCAATACAATACATGTTACCAATTAATGATAATTCAATGTATTTTACATATTTGTATAATAAGTGTTTTCTTCGAAAAACCCTGATGAAGACCTCCCTAGCCCTCTAGAACAATTAGGGGTGAAAAGATATCATGAGGCTAATTGGATTGCATATACATAATCTGAATAATTGAATCGCATTTCTTTTATTTTTTCCTAAGTTTTAACCAGTCAAAAGACTAATTTAATTATTACTTTCGTATCTGTGATTTATTTAAAAAGTTAAGTAATAAACACTCAACATTGAGTTAGGCCCTTACATTACATTATAAATATGCTTGTGTCATATTTTATTTGCTAACACCTCTAGGGAATGTTAAAATTCATATAATTGAAATTTTTTTTTTGTTGGGCACTATTTTAACTGTAATTGAACTAGACAATAACTAAGTTAATTTGAAACTGGGATTTCACTAAAAAGTAGAAATGCCAGTTACGTGACGTCCGAAATACGGGTTGCCCAAGAGAGAACCCTTACAAAAACGTAAGTTCTTACCCAGACCTGAACCGACTCGACCGATCCTCCAATCAAATCTCCCCTCTGAATATTTATGAAATCTCCGCCTTCCCCTTTTTCATCCCTCGGGAATTTTTTTTAATTTGTAAATTTTTAGCAATGTTTTCTGTATATTACACAGCAATATAAAAATTTTAATAAATGGTCTGAGTTTCTAAAATTTTAATCAACTGGAATTATTTTTGACAAATGTTTCTTACTTAACATTAAATGTCCTTACTTAACAAATGAATATCTGGCTTTATAAATGTATGTAATAGATAAAGATATTCAAAAGTTTTTTTTCAATATTTAAAGATTTGTTATCAAACTGCACACTCTGTTTTTTTCACCAAATGTGAGCCTTTACAACAAGATGCACAACATTTAACAAAATGGCAACTGCCCACTTTTTGAGAATTAGACGGTAAGCAGATGATGTCCAAACTAGACACCAAAACCAATAGTCATACATATATATATATATAAACTACAAAGAATTAAGAACACCACTAAGGAGTTATCCACAACGAACCGGGAGATAAAAGAGAAGAAGTACTAACCAGACTTAGAATAGGTCACACCAATCTTACCATGAATCCAACCTAGGCAAACTTATGTGCATTTTAAGAGAAACAGGCATATGTGAAAAAATGTAATTAACCCAACAGTCAGAGCGTAATAACCATGATGTTGATCACCCTATAACCTGATCCTAATCCTAATCCTGTATATATATAAATCTCTTCTTTCCTAGGGGGTGTTTTTCGGACCTCAGTAGTCTAACTCGGTTGCCTAGGGACATCTATATATTCTGCAATATTTCATTATCCGCGTAAATAAGAACAACTTCCATGGCCAAGATATCAGTCCGGCAACACTTATTCTTCTTCTCTGGAGGGCTTACCTTCATCGTGTCTATAGATAACAGGCGATGAAAACTAACTCTTTCCTGTACTGACGCAAGCCATCACCTAGCTCGGGTTCCGCTAGAAGATTTAATGAACATCCTGCTAGNTTAATAAAGTTCTGTAAAATAATGTATAAAATATGACGGGTCACATGTGATATTATTACATTTATATTCTGTAATTTCTCTATCTGAGTTAGTCGAGTCTGTGCTTTTTTAAATATATATCAGAAATTCGTCTTAGTATTAACTGTTAAAAAGATCATTTTTAAAGTTGAAATTTAATTTAAAAAAAAAAGATTAAAATTTCAAAGAGCTCTTGTCCTAATAACGATTTTTTTTGTATCAATAATATAAATATAATACAATGAATTACAAATATTTGAAAAAATATCTATCTTGCATAACATTAAATTCTACAACGATGTTGGACAATAATATTTTAGGCAATAATGACCCTCAGTGGTTGCCATGCCTTTAAATAAGAAAAAAGAAAGTTGAATTTAATAAGAGAACAGCTTGCAGGGATGTTCACGTAGGCTTCGACGGTTATCAGATGTATTTACCGTTTCTTCTTCCGGGTTGGACCGTGTCAAATTGTTGTTATTAGCCGAGCTTTCGCAAATCATGTGATGGCTTCTTCAGGGCTGAAAAGAGAATGAGAGTTGTAAATAAAATAAACCTTTTACAACTCTCGTTCTCTTTTCAGCCCTGAAGAAGCCATCACATGATGTGCGAAAGCTCGGCTAATAACAACAATTTGACACGATCCAACCCGGAAGAAGAAACGGTAAATACAGCTTGCAGGAAGACAAAATTGAATAACCATCAACACCTTTGTTAATATAATTTATTTAAAAAAAAAAAAGAACCAAATAAATATCAAATTTTATTTTCTATAAATTATGTTCCGCAATTTTTTTTTTATTTTTTTTTTTTTTGCAAAAGTGCACTTATGGGATGTTAAGAAATAACGCACTATTGTGGGTAGTACCGTACTCTACCCTATCAAATTCTTGAAATTGGCCTTATACCATAATAAAGATCATTACTTTTATATTATTTTAAGTTTTCAAACTAATTTTAGTATTTTTTCAAATTTTTATCCTTCTGTATGAAATAAGATGACCAGTCAAAGAATTAGAAATGACATGATGACTTAAACAGTTCAAATACTATCAAGTAACATTTGAAATTTAAAAATTAATTATGATGCTGGAGACTAGCGTGAAGGACTTTTTAATTATGCTATTTCTATTGTTTTGATTAAAAATATATTATTTAAGTGAAAAACCTAATTAAGTTATTGGGAGGCATTTAAATATAGACATGGGTAGGGTTTTTTAGTAAGAGACTAAGAAGAAACCTCTATATATATATATATATAGTTTGATCGCTGATTTACANATATATATATATAAACTGGCTGGAGTAGGTCCCCTGGCCATCTCTTCTTGAAGCTTCGGGGAGGGTGGTCGGGATGAACGTGGGATGCCAGGGAGAGGACTAGAGGATTTGGATGTCCTTGGAGGTTTGTGTGGAACTTAACGGACCTGGAGGGGATGAGCTCGGAAACAAAAGGTTCTTGCAGGTCAGAATGGATTGTTTTATTGGTACGTAGGGAGGAGTGTTGAGGATTGTGCGAAGGACTTTGGACTGGAACCCCTGGATACATCTATTGCTTGATGGCTTCGCTGTGCCCCACAATTCAATACCATGTGTCCAGATAGGTCTAACTAATGTTTTGTTAAGAGTTATTTTGTTTTCTGTTGGTTATCTGGACCTGTGGTTCATCAATCTGTAGAGCTGTCCAAAGCGTCTGTTTAGCTCTTGTCTCTTTGTCTGTAAGTGAGTCTTCCAGGTTAGTTTACTGTCTAGGTAGCGGACTGTCGGAAAGGAGGGAAGAGGAACGTTATTAAGGAGGACTGGCGGACATCGACCTCTGCGAAGTGTAAAGGTGACATTGACTGATTTCTTCTCATTTAGGAGTATTCGCCAGCGTTTTTACCACTGGAAAATGGAGTTAAGGTGGGATTGAAGGTTATTTGAGGCAGTGTAAGGATCCGGGTTGCAGGAGAGTATCGCTGTATCATCTGCATAGAGTGTGCCAGGATGTGTTGGGACAACGGCAGTAAAAAGGGTATAAAGAACTGGACCAAGGGCACTACCCGGTGGAATTCCCGCTTCAACAGGGTAGAGCAGACGATGGAGAACTTGAAAGTATCTATCGAAAAGATAGTACATGATAATTAGGTAGTAAGGCTGTGGAAGGATAAACTTGAGTCTAAAGAGTTTATTTACTATAGACATAAAATAAATAATAAATAAACATTTAAAAAATTAAAAATAACAATAAAATAAATAAATGAACATCACTGTGCAGGGAGCCTACTCCTAAGAAGTTTAGACATTAGGAGGTCGCGTGGCCATTTCAGTTTTAATCACCGGGGATTATTTTAAGAATTGGAGTCCTACGAAAAGGATTGGGCATATAGATAAGGACATAATTCGAGTTTTTTGTGGAAGAGCTTGAAGCGGGTAGAGATAAGCTCTTGGATCAAAGGAATATTAAAGTCGTGATGAAGGGTAGAGTCGGACACATAATATGGAGCGTTAGCAATTATTCTAAGAATTTTGGACTGAAAGGATTGTATTCGTTGGATATTGGAAGGCTTAGCGGCACCCCACAGTTCTGCACCGTAGGTCCAGATTGGTCGTATTATGGTCTTGTAGATGGTCATCTTGTTTTCTATTGTAAGCTGTGAGCGCCTATTTATAAGGCTGTATAAAAGCCTGTGGGTAACTGACACCTGATAGTAGAATGATGAGATTGGAAGCCAAACTGATGATTAGGAAGAATATTTAAGGAAGTTCTTATAGGTATCATTCGTTTTAAAAGAACTTTCTCAAATACCTTGGACAGCAAAGAAAGAAGGCTAATTGATTGATAGGATAATGTGTTGGAAGCAGATTTACCGGGTTTGGGGAATAGGATTATTTAAGAAAATTTCCAGAGAAGTGAAAAGAAGTGGTTTGAAGGATGCAAAGGGGCAGAAAGTTCATGATATTTTAGAATATCATATAGATAGTCCAGAAGGCTTATTATAAACTATAAGCATTTGTCATATGAAGGTGTAAACCAGAATTTATTTTTGTAACACCCTTTTTTCGGGTTATTTCATTTCAAACAAAATACAAATGAGAGACAGAACGCTTAGAAAAGGAAACCAGGAGATATTTGTTTTTTATATTTTAAAAATAATAGGTCCTCTTTCTTTGAGCATAAAGAATACTGCCCAGGTGCTATTTTGGATTTTTCTAAACCATTAGATAGAGTTTAGCAATGTTGCTCTGAAATCCATACTCCCTAGTAAAATTTACCTAAACTTTAAGACTTATTATTAGATGATTTTAGTTGGGATTCGGTCAAGGTAGATCCAAAAAAAATACAAATTAAAAAAAAAAGAGAGTATTTTTTCAAAAGATTATCTGCCAACGTTTCGGCTTACATTGTAAGTCATCTTCAGGGCTATAAAATACAATGTCATAAGAATACAATAATAATTGACAATATTATAATAAAGAATTACCATAATGTAATGTGATATCGAAAGTATGAATGTAGGAAGTTCTAAATTACAACACTCTCCAGTTAACGACAGAACGGACATAGAACAAATTTCTTCAACTTATTCAAACATTTTCAACATTCTAAAAAAAATCAGCCCTCCGTCTCAATAAACCTGTCAAACATTTTTCCCAGTTCCAAAAGTTACCTATCCCCAATAATACCGTCCTTCTTTCCTTTGTCCTTTTTATTACCCCCTTTTTGAAACAGGCCGCTCTCCCTTTGTACTTTCCGCCTCTTACCTCTCCCCTCCCACCCTTCCACTACCCACGGTGTTTTTCGGGAAAATTATATTTCCCCTCAGTCATGGAAAATGAACCTAGGAAAAGACTGTGGTAAATTACTGTTTTAATGTTATTCAATTATTTTTTTAATATGTTGCTCTCTGCATGTTTTTTAAATGTTTTAATATTCTCTTACATACCTTTCTGCATTCATACTTTCGATATCACATTACATTATGGTAACTCTTTATTATAATATTGTCAATTATTATTGTATTCTCATGACATTGTATTTCTACAGCCCTGAAGATGGCTTACAATGTAAGTCAAAACATTAGCAGAAAATCTTTTTAAAAAATACACTTTTTTTAAAATTTGCATTTTTTTAAATCTACCTTGACCGAACCCCAACTAAAATAATCTCATATTAATGTCTACGGTCAAAAAACTCTCCTTTTAAGACTTTTTTTTTTAACAAGGTTTGGCAGGGGTTAGTTTACTCCACATTCAACCAAGTGGTGTTCCTCAAGGTAGTGTGATTGGGCTCATTCTTTACAACCTGTACATTGCTGACATACCTACCCATTCTAGTCCCCTCTTGGCTCTATTCGCGGACGACTATCCTATATTGTCTCCCCGATCCAAAGACAGCTTCTGAAAACCTTTATGTTCATCTCGAAAACATCAAACAATGGTGTGGAAAATGGAGAATAAAAATCAATGAAAGGCAATGCGTTCAAGATGATTTCCAAATCCAAAAAAAATAATTAAAACTAATTATTTTAAGTTTTTATTCATTTTAGCAGGCACTGATCAAGCAACATAAAAGAAACTCAGTTAATTTTCGAAAGAGTGAATCCATTCTTTTGCATAGTGCTTCAGCAAGATCACATATGCGGACACAAATAGACACTTTGCGAGACTCCATTGAATTCCATTCATGAATAGTCCAAGCCTGCTTATGGTAATACGACAGTTAGGGGAACGTTCATCTCTCGCGCCTACAGCATTTACGCCTGTCCATTTGTAGGATAAGATTAAGCTACAACTCCAAATTACTAGAATGCAAAGTGCCATTCAATGCTAATCATAATTAATTAAAGATAATTTAAACAAATAATTGATATTTTCTAAAGTTTATTGGAATTATTGAGCTTAAGAATAAGAAACGGTGAGATTTTGTTTATGTCTTATGATCACAGTTTCATCATGCAAACCACTTGAAGAGCTCTCATTCCATTTAAAACTTCCTCTAGAAATAACACGAATCTGAATTTCAGCAAGATAACCTATTTTTATAATTACTTTGTTTTCGAGAAACACAGAAGAATAAAAAAGAGCAGCTGTTAAGCCATCTTGATAATGACAACAGGTCGGAGTTTGAATCTCACCTTTGTAGAATTATTCTTTAAAGACTAATTATAAATTTTTTAAACGTAACTTTATTTTTTCTTTATATAGCTTTATATTTACTTCAAAACTTTTTTACTATTAAGTGCATTAATTTTAAGTAACCGTAGTTCGCAATTTTGGCAAAAGTGGCCTTTTTATATATATATATATATGTTTCTGGCTTGATCAGATTATTGTTACTCATCATATTACAATGTACAATCATATTACTGAGGCCTGTACATACACTGATCGAGAGATATAGAATTAAATCTCTCCGTAAAAGAATATTTTGTAAGTTGAGTTTTAGTTCTATAGTTCACAATTTAACTGAAAACTATATCAAGAATAAACTCAATTGTATTTGATCTTCTTTATATATCAGTTGGATAAATTTCCTCTAAAAGACTGAGTAAGTGAGAGAGTGCTGAGGGTGACCATATTAAAAAATGCTAATTATCTTCGCTAAATATAAATAAATTTGCCTATTATATGAAAGTATTTAAGATATAATAATAAACGTTAATATTTTTAAGAAAAATTAAAAGTTACTTTGATTCAAATTGGATAAAAACTAGATTAGCTGAGTTATATATTTAATGTCAAATTTTTAAACCACTTGATATTTTGGTAATATATAAAATAGAAGAAGTTGGAGAAGTGGAGGACTTAGAACACGACTAAATTGTAAAATCATCAGTAATTCGTTTATTTCTAGTTTATGTAAAACAGTTATAAAACGAAATAGAAGAAAAATTTAGTTATCAGAGAATAAATGTGCTATAGAATTTGTACAAAGAGATATTGAAAAACATGGATGTGGAGTGATTGGTTCTTATTCTCTTTTTTCCGATCAACCTACAGTCAACTCTATGAAGCCTTCCAATTGTAATCCTTTTTCATTCAGCTGATATCAGTTCTCTAATCTTATCTTTGCCAATATTGGACAAAAATTGGAATATTCTGCTTCATATGCACTACTAGGAATTTTCGAATTAATTTCTACACTTTGGAGACTATACCTAAATAGGAAAATATATAATAGCATTTCTCGTGGAAAATGTCATCTGTTGGGTTTTATTGTGTAATATGTTCATTAACTTGCTTTATCAATATCCAATTACTTACTTAACTATGTAGAAAGTAAGTAATATTTATTGCCTTGAAGGTTCATTCTAAAATTGTTTTATACGATAAATAATTTCGGACACAGAGAATCTGCTGTGAGCATCACATAACTGTTATCTCGCTATTTTACATAAAAGTCCGTCACACAAGAGTTTCTATTCTAAGCAGTTTACCCATGTTTCACTCTGCTCTAACTTGCAACCCGGAGAGAACAATGTAAATAAGAGATATGGCCGCTTAAGGGTCTCTAGAACGGACAAAAGCTAGAGTGGAGAAGATACATAAGCCGGAGAGAACAATTTAAGTAAGAGATATGGCCGCTTAAGTGTCTCTAGACCGGACAGAAGCTAGAGTGGAGAAGATACATAAGGCAGGGAGAACAATGTAAGTAAGAGATATGGCCGCTTAAGTGTCTCTAGACCGGACAGAAGCTAGAGTGGAGAAGATACATAAGGCAGGGAGAACAATGTAAGTAAGAGATATGGCCGCTTAAGTGTCTCTAGAATGGACAGAAGCTAGAGTGGAAAAGAATTGCTAATAAATCTCATCCTCAATAAGTGTTTTCCTTAAAGAAATTTTATAAAAATTATTTGGTTAAAACAGTTTCCTTCAACCGATTTCAATTTGGCTTTAATATTTTAAAAATAAAATAA
>KZ807088.1:263004-276031 GCA_000696205.2 Oncopeltus fasciatus
CTCTCTCTCTCTCTCTCTCTCTCTCTCTCTCTCTCTCTCTCTCTCTCTCTCTCTCTCTCTCTCTCTCTCTCTCTCTCTCACTCCTTCTCTCTCTTCAGGTGAGTTCGTCCTTCCAAATCTCTTTGCCCATTACTCCTTCCATTTCTCTTGCTCTCTCTCAATCACTCTCTCTCTCTCTCTCTCTCTCTCTCTCTACCTCTTCCTTCCTCCCACCACACAACCCTCACCCTTTTTCCCAAGCATCTCCATAACCTCCTCTTCCCTCTCGCTCTTGACAACTTCTCCACTCAGCTACCTGACAAGTCCAGACAGCCTAGTGCTCTCTTTTCACGAAAACGGCGTGTAAGCATGCTTAGTCTGCCAGTGAGAGCCCTCTGCACTAAAAGCCTTCGCTATAGTCAAGATTTAAAGTTTAGCCTGTAGCTGCACTATTTTATCAGAGAGGGAATAATTAAACGCCGATACAGCTAAAACAGCAACAACGAGACATAAGTCCGTCATGAAGAAGCTTCATTTTAGTACATTTCATTAGGAGAGATAAATTTTTAAAAAAAGTTTTAAAATTGCCTTAAAAAGCAAAAAGAACAATAAAGTAAAAATCTTATATCCCTAAAGACAGCATTATGGCAATCAGTAAGTGTGGGGGGGGGACTAAAATATTTCATTTACATCTGTATCTGCTGCATATCTTTTCTTATTAGTTAATACACGACTATTTCCAGTAAACTATCCCTTCTACTCATTCGATATCAACCAAAACCATTTTACAATAGAATGCAAAAGGCGCACAATAGGCACACACGCACACACACATATATATATAATAGTTAGGGACTTTTATTTTTGTTGTCTAGTAGCCAGGATCAGAAAAACAATATTCATGAAACTAGAACAACCAAAATTTATGCATTCCTTCCTAATTCGTTAAGAAGTCTATATCTCTATCCTTCTAATAAGCTCCAAAGAATGTCTGAATTTTATTTATAAAATAATAATACTTTTTCATTATGAATATACATAAATAATATAAGTGGCTTTTTTTTAGAGTAATTAATATAAATAAGATCAAATTTTGTCTTTGAAATATTTTTAGTAATTACGTTCTACTAATAAACGCATGGCCTCTGTTGTAAGAGACTGCCACCAAAGGGATTTATGAATTACTTTCCCACTGGAAACCACACTCTTTTGTCAGGGAGTTTAAGTTTGATTTTAAACAAGAGGCCACCTAAAAATGAAGTCAAATTATTGATTTTGAAGCCTTATGATCCTTTTATTTAAGTAAAGGCTTCAATTAATGCCGGAATCCCACGGAGGGTATGATTAAAGAAGACTTATTATGAAATTCATTTATTCTGCTACATGAAGTTCTTTGTTATTGTCAGGAACAGTACATATCCCATAACATGAGGAGCCTGTATCTGACATTCATTGAGGGATATCTGCTGCAGATATAATCCTGCGGAATCCTCAGTTTACACCCACTTACAATGCGTTCCTTATATGTGGGTTAGTGAAAGTAAAAGGTGGCTTTGTGGAATTCTCGTTGCCACACATGGCTAGCTGATATAGTAATTTTTCTACAAGACCGAGCGTACAGAGCTGTTTATTCATCTGCGGGGGATAATAGAGTGCACCCCTGCCCGTGAGAGCAGAAACTCCAGTGGGCTATGTGGGATACGCCAGGTCTGGATTTGCAAGAGTCTGACACAATCGCAGTTCGCAAAATCTAGGAAGCTTGTCTTTTCAGAAGGAAACAATTCTTAGCGGTGACGCTATTTTTGCCAATGTCGCTGGGAATTCAGGAAGCCATCAAACACAATATCTCCTATGGGATGCCAAAGTGATTCAGTGGATCTTACATCTAGCCAGATTTTTAGTTTTTGAATTTCTTCCAATTTTTGCAGAATTTTTATTATAAAATTGACATGTAATATTTCATTATTGTAGTTTGTTTAATACTTTAAAAGTAATAATTACACAAAAATAATCATAAATTAGACAACTAATTATAAAAATATTATTAGTTATAATTCTAAAACAATATTCTATCTAGAAACAGCTATTTTCCTAATCTCAAGTCAATTTCTCGCAAATGAGCTAGGGTTGTAGTATATAAATTTTAAAATATATAAAATTTTAACAATATGAAGTAAATATTTCTCCTAAAAATTCATAAATACTTCTTCAAGCCTTGACCATGTCCAAAAGTTCTTTTTTTGGCCCAGCATTCGCACACCATTTGACGGCTTTTTCAGGTAGAAGAGTGGTTTTAGTGGTTTTTGGTGTGTTAGATAACAGGGAATTATATATTTATATATTTCTTATTCTCTCATAGATAACAGGGAATTATATATATATTTCTTGTTCTTTCATAGATAANGAGTTTAAGACGAATTTCTCGTCTTTCTCGTAAGTTAGGCTCTCGCTAATGAAGAGGGAATAGAGTGAGATATCTAGCCTGTCCTTGTGGTGTAAAGGTCAGCATACTAGGCCCGGATAGCAAGAGATCCAGGTTCGATTCCTGGCAAGGACGGATAGATTTTTTTATTCTGTTCCCTCTCATGAATTATTTAAATAAAAACAATATCCATTTAATACGAATTAAATATATTTATAATCATAATAATAACAGAATGTAGCACAATAAGTACAACTTAATTATTTACTGGAAAAAGGAATGTTTTCCTAACTTAGTTATTATATAAATTCAGATTTTTTCTAATGACTTTTGATTGCAAAAACATTAAACCATACAATCACAATGCTATATGTATAGTAAACAATTAATTAAAGGGAATAGAATAAAAAAATGTATCTGTCCCAGCCAGGACTCGAACCTGGATCTCTTGCTTGCCGGGCCGGAATGCTTCCGTTACACCATCGGGACGAGCTAGATAACTTATTAAATTCGAACCACACTAGCGAGAGCCTAACTAACATTTTTTTATTCAATTCTCTTTCATTAATTGTTTAAAGTTTACGTGGGATAATAAACCACAACCAAAAAATATTTATAAAGAAAAATTAAAAAGTAAATGACGAGATTCGACAAAGAGCTAGACAATGTCATTCGAGCTCGCGCTAGTGTGTTGGGAATTTAATAAGTTATCTGGCTAGTCCTGGTGGTGTAACGGAAGCATTCCAAGCAAACAGGAGATCCAGATAAGAGTCCTGGCTGGGACAGAAGATTTTTTATTCTACTCCCTCTCATTAATAGTTTAAAATATACGTGGGATAATAAACCACAACCAAATAAACGTATAGTGCAATTGACACCCCTTCTTTTACTGAATTTTAAATTAAGTACATTTTATTTTTATAACTTTAAAAAAAATATATATATCCAACCCAAGTATTATTGCTAGCCAGCAATATGCTGATAACGGGAGATATATATATATATATATATATATTCCGATTAGATTATTATTTTAACTTACCAATGTAGAATTCGTTATGAAAAGTCGCGTTATACTTCCAATTTTCTTGGAAAGGAAATTGTCATAACTGAATAATAAAAATAATAAATCAGTGAGAGCATGTGAATTATGCATTTTATTGAATGTGTGTGTAAAATGCATGCATTCAAGTGTTTAACTTTTAGTGACAAATTTTAAAACTTATATTCTTATTACACTTTCAACCCTATAGTGAAACTGCATTTACGTTTTGTACAGGTAATAATAATACTCCTGAAAGTAATTTATTATAATTCAGACTAATAAATGCTGTAGTGAAAAGCTTATTAAATTCTAATATTAATAATTTTTTTTTATAGTAAAACACTAAATTAAATTTATCAATGTCAAAATTACTTTTATAAACAAAAAAAAAATTTGTAATTTTTCACTGTACATAAACTGACTAATTGATTTATCATCTAAAACATATTCCAAATTTGGAATTTTTTTTGAGTAAATAATGACAATAATAATACCCTTGAGTGAAAATAAAATTTTAGTGAAGGGGGTGAAGGAGAGGTCTGGGGGGCCACTTGCACTTCTTAATGTCATGAACCACCGTTCAAAGTCCTCCACGTCCACATCGATTTCATCTCGACTAAGATTCCAAGGAGATAAGACAACCGCTCTTCTCTAGCTCTATTATCGGGAATCTCGCTGGTTCAGCATTAACCTTTACCATGCGCACCCGTCGAAATGAGCTCCGGCCTTCTAAAAGAGGCCAATTCCGCCAGAAAAACAAGTGAAAAATATAAATTTCAAACTAGGAATATCATGGTGGCAAAAATATCCACCCTATAGTTTCCGCTTCAGCCTTTTCCACAGTAAACTGCAATACCATCTTAATCCACTAGCACAGGCCGTGTCTTCCAACTCCAATCCCTACAACAATCTCCGTCGACTCAAACGAAGATGGCCCCGTGACCTCCTGTGGACATAATCTGTAAATAATTTGAGAGTGGTGTCATTGGTCACTTTCTCTCCTCATGTGATTGACATTGAATGTCATTTATTTTCTATTATTCATTGTTATCAAATTACAAAATGTTTTTATTTTTAACAGAATGTATAAAATAAATAAAAGCTGGGAAAAAAAATATTTCCTTATGAAACTTGGAATATCGCTTTTGAATTTAAAAAGAAATGCTAAAGGAATTAGGAAGGATAGGAGTGAGCAATTTACCTGATATAATTTTTAGTACAAGGGAACAGAATAAAAAATGTAACTGTCCCGGCCAGGATTAAATACCACAAAAAATTTTTTAAAATAATAATTTAAAATTAAATTACGAGAGTCATTTAAACAGCTTCACAATGTCAGCTCCTCCGAGTATAAGACTATATATATGTCGGCCTCGGAGGTTAGACTCTCGACACTAGTGCGGGGAATTTTATAACTTATCAGACTTGTCCCGGTAGCATAAGTGGCAAATGCACCGGCCCGGATAGCAGGAGAACTAGGTTCGAGTCCTGGCTGGGACAGTTAGATTTTTTATTCTGTTCTCTTGTACAAAAAATTGTTAAATTTTACGTGAGATTAAATACCACAAAAAAAATATTTACCTGATACATTTCTTTGTTGTAGCGGGGGGTAATACAAAGTTTAGAGCAATGAATTTCACAGAAAATGTTTATTGGTAAAATATATATTTTACATCAAATAGAATTTTCAAATACCAAAATGCATTAACTACAATGTTGGGGAATTCATTTACTTTCACATTTCAATCCATGGGATATTAAATTCTATCTTTAATATTTTCAGGACGGAAGATATTTGTGGAATCCCAGACTCTTTAAAAATATTAGTCCAAGACATAGCAACACATGCACTACCAACGATTTTACTTAAAATATTAGTTCAGCCGAGACTTTAATAAATATTGCAAAAGAACTTGGGGATGAAATGTCTACGTTTGGAAGGGAATGTCCGTGTAGCGTTTAATTGAATTGTCTGTTTTTTGCTGTTTTACGGCGGGATTCGCGTAATAAAAGAAAGGAACAAAAAACCCTTTCTGCCTTTAAAGTGAAAAGGCCATAGCTAAAAAAAAAAAAAAAAAAAAAAAATCTAATTGTCTGCTTAGTGAATCCAATTTAGGTAAAGAACAATTCCTCTTAGTAATCCATACAAATTCCGTATCATTTATATACTTAACCTTTGATGAAAATGTGAAAATAACTCATTCTGCTTCGGGGCGCCGGGATAGCTCAGGGGATCCGTACGGGTCTCGCAATCCTGACGCCGCGGGTTCAAATCCCGCCCAGGTCAATCTTTTATTTATAATATAGAAGCTTGTCCTGAGCCATGGGTGTTTAAAANTGAATTTTAAATTAAGTACATTTTATTTTTATAACTTTAAAAAAAATATATATATTTATATTTTCGAGTGTGCTTAATGTATCTAAAGGGTATAGTGAGTGATGTGCGTTCTCGATCTGCAGAAGCTTTACGTTCGAAGTTTCGAGAGTTCCAACTCCTGAATACGAGTCCTTTCCTAGTGAACTGCAGACGTGAAGGCTCTGCTCGCGAACTGACAGGAGGAGCTGGTTACACACGGAAGCAGGTTACAGACGGAAGCAGGTTACAGACTTCTGTGTGTAACCCCAGCCAGGTGAGTTACCTCTTTGGAGTGAGCTGACAGCTGTCCGCCAACTCCAGCGGGAACCTAACCAGCATTAGTTAAGAGGAACCACCGCGAGCAGGGAGTTAGAGGAAAACGGACCTCCACCCATTTGCTTGCCAGTATCTCAATCACTCCTCCCGCTTTTTAAGAGTGAAAGCTCTTTTACATTTTTATCAATTTTAAAATTTATCAAAATATTTTTTTTTAAATGAGTTGGAATATACATATATATGCATATATTGAAGACGGTATATGCAGAGTATAAGACGTTATATGCTTTAGAGGTTGATCTGACCGTGAAATCCAAAAGGAAAAATTGATTGTCCATCACCCCTATGAGGAGTACAAAGCAGTGTATAACAGATGATCCCCAATTTCACACACACAGTGTTAAATAGAAAAAATAAATATTTAAAAAGTGAAATCCTCAGTTCGATAACTTAAAATGTAAAATTATTAAAGTCTGTCAGTATATCCTTTCAAACCAAGATATTGATTCATCCAGTTGTTAAACTTCCTGCAAACAGCTTTTCTTGCTTGCTGTGTGAAGGACAGCAGATGAAAATAATCTCAACAGACTTTAAAAGTTATTTTAGGAAGCGTTGTATTCCATTCTTAATTAATAAGG
Organism: Oncopeltus fasciatus; assembly: GCA_000696205.2. NCBI lineage: Eukaryota > Metazoa > Arthropoda > Insecta > Hemiptera > Lygaeidae > Oncopeltus > Oncopeltus fasciatus. The sequence continues at coordinate 269,721 of KZ807088.1, forward strand.
AATATCCATAAGAAAGTTCATATGTAAAAGTCATAAAGTACTGTTTATTACCTTCCTATTCATAGTCAAACCAAATACATGTAATACATAACATGAGCTTCAATGTGGAGATCAATTTAACTTTATCCCAGAGAGAATTACTTGCAAATACTATTCCACAGAGGAAGTTGGAATATCCTTCCGTTCCGCCATATGAAACACAACCTGAGAGCATATAGACCTCTGCGTTGGAAGCACTACAAGGTAATATAGAAGTCAAAGAGGGAATATTCTCCATAAGGTCCGTTCCTTTTTTTGTTTATTATTTATTCTTAATCGCTATATTTAATGTCATTTGTAGTTATTCAGGATATATCTGACAGAATTATTATTGTTATAGGCTTGTAGAAATTTGGAAAAAATCAGATTAATCCATGTCATTCACTGTATGTATGAATTTCAGATCATCTATGATTCATTCAGGCAGATAGAGCATTTTAATATGTCTACTGATCCTGTTATTGTTCTATACTGTATTTCCACTTTTGGAAGTTCAATTTTTATTTACTGCAAAATTTCTTAGTTTAAGAAAAAAATTTACTTTTATTCGTGACTTTTAAGATAAGGAAGAAAAAAAAAAATGGTGCTAAATATTATTGGGTATTATAGGTGAAAGAGGTCCTGAAATTTGTGGATTAATTTGTTTTTAATATATGACAAATAAATATAATGAAAAAAAAACTTTAAAGAAAAGAGGAAAGAATGTAATTTTCTCGGAGGAATCTTTGGAATTTGCGTGAGACAAGTGGATTGACGGAGGGGACTTACAGTGACAATGAGCTTACAGGGTAAACAACTTACTGCCTGTATTCTATCAGCGACACCCCTTTCAGCTTAACCCTTCTCCTACAGCCCTTAGCTGATAAAATGTTAATCGGAATTATACAAATAAAGAACACACACACATATATAAAGCATCTTCTTTGGAGCTGAATAGATTTACCTATTAGTACTTACTCTCTGGAGGGCTTAAATTTTTATATAAGTTGGATATGAATCTAAAAGTGTTAAATATAAGCTGTAAGCTTATTAGCAATAAGTAACATGTAATGTGTAAAATACTTAAATCTTATATATAACTTATAGGCAAACTATTAGCAGTAATATGTAAAATTTAAGCTATAAACTACAGAAAACAAATGTATTTAATGCAAAAATGTATTTACAGTTTCTTCTTCCGGGTTAGACCGTGTCAAGTTGTTGATAGTTGCCGAGCTTTCGCATATCATGTGATGGCTTCTTCAGGGCTGAATAGAGAATGGATTCTTCTCTTCAGCCATTCTCTAATCAGCCCTGAAGAAGCCATCACAGGATGTGCGAAAGCTCGGCAACCATCAAAAACTTAACACAGTCTAACCAGGAAGAAGAAACTGTAAATACATCTGACGACCGTGGAAGCCTACGTGAACAAATGCAAAAATATATTTTAACAAGCTGTAATATACTAGGATGTTTGGCCAAAAGCAGACTCTGACGAAAAAAAAAAAATCTTTGCTAAAGTTGTAGCCTTATTTTTAATATTGTGCTATCAAAATGTACTATATTGTTAGAAAATATAGACTACAAAATGAATTAAACCGTAATTTTGCTGCACAAATTTCTTCGGATAAAAAATATGAACAAACATAATATTGATTAGAGCTCGCAGCCTAAATAGTATATTTGTAAGTAGTGTTACATATAGTTTTTTGTAACATACTATTTACAAATAAAAAAAATAAGAACTTAATACAACAGTTCAATATTTAAAACGATTCAGTAAGAGAACACAATAGTGTTAATAAACCTTATCCATTTGTTTTGAAACTGAAGCTCAGTCAAAGAGAGCGAGATAAGAGGTAAGCCTTCTTTTAACGTTAACATTTTAAAAGGGTTACTAGATAGGTTTAAAAATATTTATTCATGCTTATGACTAAAAGGAAAAGAAATAATATTTCAACTTTTAAAAGAAAAACAAATATAAAACTTGGTTGGGTGTAAATTTTGTTGGCTCAAAACCTTAAAATTTAATATTAAAATAAATAATTGTTGTATTGTAAAATAAATCTTCAAAGAAAAATATTGGAATTGATAAACAACAATACTGCTCACTATATTAATTAGGAATTTTTATTTTGATACTTTTATCCTAATTAAAAGTTAATTTATTATTTATGTAAGCAATAATTTTACAGCTATTAAGTCTAAAACAAGACAATTATTTTCATGTAGAAGCAGTAGGTTGTGTGTCTGCGAGAGTCTCGTGTGATTCTGTCTGACATCTACACGTCTGATGTTGACATCTCCGTTGTAATCGGCATCTCTTGAGGGAAGATGGCGGATGACGAGTTTGCAGGAAAAGCAAGGGAACGCTACCTAATTTCGATCAGTCCCCACTCCAGTCGACCTGCTGAGATGGAACTGATCTGACAGCTGACTCTTCTGTTCATACACCCAGAGAAATGGGATGAACTAAGCTTTCTCCCTATAGAGCTTTATGTCCGAAGCCCCACCCGTCAGAGAGACTTCCTTTTAGTGAATTCCCAAAGAAGACAGTAATCCTTGTTCTATTTTGACAGCTTTCTCAAACATGTTGCTACACTTCTTTCTTCTATTCTATAAAAGACCTATATGTAATTATTTTTTCATTTCTTTTATAGATCCGATCTATCTTTAACTGTTGTTTGGTCAGACCTCAGAGATCTATACCAGCCTTGTGCACACTTATACACAAATTAGGATGAGTGATTGGATTATTCGTCATTCCAGTAGCAGGGTGATCGGGCCTGATTCAAACCCCCCCTACCTTAAAGGGCCTATACATTTCTGAAGATGTTTACTCCCTTATATGAATTTTTCCCTTTAGACAGCGAATAAAAAGCGAATTTGGTGAGAGGTCCGTACCAACCAGAAGGTTTTACCAATCCTCACACCTGGCATTCGATAGGACAAACTACCTACTACTAACTTTCAGTCCCATCTGGCCTCTGACTTCTTCTGGTCGAGCCTTCTAGTCCTATAATCCACGTTCACTATGTCTACAATCGGCATACGTTAAGATCCGGCCGCCACCAACCCGTAGTACCATTTTTTACTGGATACCCAGCCCAAAACCAGGAATGGTCACTGGCCCGTGATGACATCCTCTCCTCACTACTGTTTTACATACTCCAGGATATTAGCTTGGACTTACCAAGGGATGAAGGATACAGTCCCCCTTGAGGCCCTTTGGACATACGACTCTCACTAATCCCGGTGGCCGTCAACCTTTTCCATACCCATCAACAGCACGACGCTAGTCGAGAGCACACTAACCTCACGCTGATACACAGGCGCCACGACACTATAGCTCGGGATGATAGGGAACTTTGGAACGCATAGTGAAGAATAAGGACTGAGAGGACCAAGATTGAATCCCAGGATCTTTGGCATGCGATTCGCCCACAGTAATTACTACAAACTCTCGTACTTCACTTACACACACACATATATATAATATAGTAATGTTTGGATATTATTAGTTTAAGTAGGATCATAATGTAATATAATTAATTTGGTAGGAGCTGAGAATATGCTAATGGGTACTTCTAAGGTAGATGGGTTTTAGCCCGAGATGCGAGATCCTCCTTGTTATTTTGCGGCACACCGAAGAAGGTACCAACGCAATACTGCTTTTTCTCGAGATGGGAAGAGATGGGATCTAGAAGAGGAAACATCAGTTAACTCTGAAGTATTTGTATCCCAAATCAAACTGGTGTTTAGGAAGAGTTTGGAAAGCACCTAGGATGAGGATCAGCCTTCTGAGAAGAATCTTGTCAATATTCTCTAAAAAAAGAGATTTAGCTGGCGCATTGGGTGATAGCAAGAAGGGTTATTTGCTGTTATAAAGACTAAGTTCACCGAGCATGATCGGTATTAGTTGACTCCGTGTGAATAATCCTAAACCTATCTTACTATCAATTAACATGCAATATGAAAATGTTTACCAAAACCTTATAAAAGATATAAAAGCTCATTCCATTTGAAAAATGTGAAGGAAAAAAAAGTTCTTCTAAACAATATACTTGATTTGTTTACCGTTGTGTTTATTTATTTGTGAATTTATGTTAAATTTGGAAGACAGTAAATATTTACTAACCTTAACATATTCTTAAGAAATATTAAGCAGTATTTTAAATTTTCATACAGTGGGTAAATACCTCCTACTGCACTGAGCACTGTTCAGATGTTAGTGTTGAAGGAATAGGATAATTATGAGGTTGATGTAACAAGGAATTGCCATCATTTTGAGGTAAATTTTGTGATGAAATCTAGCTGTACGTTGAAGTTTGAGAGTTATAGAAAAATGATGATTAATAAGTTTTCTTCATCTTAGTTAATTAAAAAAGTCAATTAATAGCACCTTAAATAAACTTCATGAAAGTAGAATATGCATTATATAAACCCCCATTGAAGGGTTAGCACATTTTTTTATGTAGTAATATTTACGGTACGACGATAAAGTAAGTGTAGAGAAGGGAGGCTGAATTTAAAACACAATTATTAGCCCTTCGTGACGTAATTCCTCCTTAGACAAAGACAGCCTTAAGTAACCTAATTTAGGATTCACGTTCAAAGGTAATGGAAAATTAGTTATATAATGTAACACCATTAAGATGAACTTCTATCACAATATGATTAAAGACATTTTAATTATGGTTTTTGTCTTAGGTATATGTTTTATTTTTCCTTCTATGTTTGGATTTGTTTAACTGTCAATAGAATGCAATATTTAGTATAATTGTAGAACTCCCACAGTTTACTTAATGTTTTTTCAGTTAAAAAAGTTCTATATTTATGCCAAGATATACTAAAGCATTTTCTTTAAAAAACATATTTGTTTCAATTTTTGTATTAATTGTTTTTCTATGATTCTTATTAGAAATTCAAATTTTCCGAAACTCTAGTGATATTCACTTCTTAGTGTTAATAAGCGAGATTGAGCCTTATCAATTTTCTTAGTCATTTACCCAAATGACTAGTTGTTACACATTGCTTCAATATCATTGGTCTGCTTTTTTTTTTTTTTTTTTTTTTTTTTTTTTTTTTACTACACAATTTATACACAATTATACAAAATTTGCTATGAAATTGCAGTCCGTCTGCTTATTGACTCCGTACATATATCTTAATATACAAATCGGACTTAAATATGGCTACAAAGAGTTGCATAAGTAAAAGAATAGGAATTTTCGAGAGTTTTTGACCGTAGAGTTTATTAGTAGATGTTTTTTTTTCTTGTCTTGGTTAGGTCAATTAACATCCAAAAAATAAAATTTAAAAAATGTTAGGATTAAAAAATGTGTATTCTTTAATTATCTTACGTTGTAAGCCGAAGCTTTGGAAAATTAATGCAATAAGATAAATACTCATTTTTTAAATTGTATTTTTTGGATCTACCTTCACCGAACCCAAATAAAAAAACGTCTTTTATTTTAGAATATTTTAAAATTCCTATCAGATGGTTTTTGTTTGGGTTCGTTCAAGGTAAATCCAAAAAATACATATTTAATAAATGATTATTTTTCTTTGACCAAACCCCAACAAAAAACATTTAATAATAATATTTACGGTAAAAATAACTCTCCATTTGTTCTAAAATTCCTACTATTCTCCACACACACACACACACACACATAAATAAATAAATAAATATATATATGTGTGTGTTTGTGNCTATATAGCTTATGCTCGTACATATATGTGCGTGTGTGAAATGGCTTTAAATATCAAGTGCGGGAGAAAAAGAAAATCTTTATCACTGGCACTATATATTAGTTAACAGGTTACTCTTAGATTTTCAATTCTTGCTCTTTGATCATGCAGAGTTCTCAATTCAATGAGTTCTCTATGATAACCAATGCTTAATGAATCGCATACTAATGTTCCCGGGTTCGAATCACTAATATCCAGGACCAAACATAAAGCAGATTAGATCATTGTGAAATAAGTAAAGCGTAAGAAAATGATATTTGATTACTTTATTATGACAAGAGTAGTTTAGAGGTGGGCAGAGTGATACTGATATACAGGAAGACCTGAATTGGTTAGGCCAAACAATTAACGTGTAAATCATAAAATAGCTTCTGTTTATTTCATATTTTTACAGGCAGTCAGATGTTTTTATATATTTGGTACACCCTGAGAAAGATATTATATATCAGCTTAGGGCTTATATTGCAACCATGACACATTTTAATGATACATTACTTCCACGATATATATTTTTTATAATATTATAAATTATAATAAAT